>NW_021024719.1:1354700-1412515 GCF_004153795.1 Camellia sinensis
TCTGTCGAGTGCAGGGATAAATGGATACCTGTGGTGCTTGTCGACACGGGGTCCGCCATCAACGTCTGCCCGGCAAGGACAACTTATGCGATTGGTTTGAAAGTCGCGGATTTTGTGCCAACGGCCCAAGTAATTCGGGCGTATGACAACACAAGTCGAGAAGTGATGGGGACAGTTAAGATTCAAACAAAGGTTGGGCCGGGATAGCACGAGATAGATTTCCACGTCTTAGAGGTTCCTGCAACGTTCAACCTGCTTTTGGGGCGGCCGTGGCTGCATCAGGTAAAGGCGGTCTCCTCTACCCTACATCAAGTGGTGAAATACCCCTATGGGAAGGGAGTAGCCATTGTTTTTGGAAACTCATCAATTCATCCACCACCAGACTCTCTCTCAATATATATCTCAATATATGTATTGACATCTTCTATTTCGTCTAAATAATTGTTTATCATGTTGTTTTAACATGATTTTTATTTGTTAAAATAGTGGTCAAATAGTGGGAACTTATAGTTTTATGTTGATTTTGGTAAGTGTCATCAAATAAATGGTGTTGAGTAACCTCTCCATTCATTTGTAGCAATATTAAGAATACAGAGTTTTACTATCTAAAAAAAGAATACAGAGTCTTAATAAAGAAGGGTTCGTTTGGGAAATTGGTTGGTTTTTTGGCCTAGGACTAAAAAGTCTTGTTTGGGAAGGATTTTTTGATTTTTTTGACCTTTTGTGAAAAAAAGAATGTAATGATTATGAGTTGGATGTGATGTTTTATCTTATTGGCCTAAAAAGCCTGTTTTGTCTTTTTATGGCTAAAATAATCCCAAACTCACCCAACTCATTCTTCCCAAATGAGGCCAAAATAACACAAAATCCTAACACATAATGAGATACAAATGTCTCATAGGGAAATATCCCTTATCTATGTCTGATTCTGTATTTAATCTCTATGCACTTAAACTCATTGTATCATCCAATAGACTCAATCTCTAAATGATTATTATTGTATAACAACCTAATAGATCACAAAACCACATAGGTACAAAGAAAGAGATGAGCAGACATCAAGAACCTTATGCCATGATGACAAAGTATAAAGCTAAAAAGAAGATTACAAAGAAGCAACTATAAACTTTAGAAGTAATCATAGTATATTGATGAGATTTATAAACAATTTTTAATGTTATATTGATTTTTTATAAAGACTTTGTAAGTTTTCATTTGGCAATTTCTTCATCTTTGAAATTCTCTGGAAGTAATAAAATTACGTTGTTGTCTGGCATTGACATGTGCATTCATTAAAGTTATTTGGGTCAGAAAATTATAGTTAAATAATTAATTATTTAAAAATATGTTTCGGTGATGTTAATAAGTTTGTCTAAAAAATGTTAAAACCGTTGCTAAACTATAACACACGAGAGAGAAAAAGGAGAGATAGGACCAATTCTCTCTCATGAAGAAATAGATGAGAGATAAAGGAGAAATGAAGAATGAAAAGAGCTAGAGAGAAAAAAAGAAAAAAAATTGTTAGACCGCTTTATATAAATACATATTATTTATTTAATGCGTATAATTGGCCCACTCATTCCCTCTTTAAATTAATAAATGTTTAATACAAAATTTAAGTTTCACTTTTATTATTCTTTGTCAGTTAACTTTTAACATATAAATTAACCATTTTATTAGAGATTATCTAAGGTACAAAAATTTATACATTATTGAATAAATGTAAGGTGACACTACAACCCGAAGTGCAAATGTAAGCCAAGGATTTGTACTTGGAAAATGTTGTTTACCATGAATTCTTGTCTCGAAAATGAGATGAATTGTAGAGATCTAAAATTGAGAAGATGTGAATTACATAACGATTATAATCTATAAATATATATTTTTAATTATTTTTATGAATAATTTACTTAGCTTTCTTCTTTGATACAAAATTTAAGCCCCATTTTTTGCTTTTTCATTTTCCTTTTTTTGTCCCCTCAATTATTACTTTCCATTTTGGCACTTTATTCATCATAGGATCTATGTGTGTTAAATGTTTGTACTAGGACTATTTTGGGTTGCCTTGATCACATGCTCCATGTTTTGCATACTCGTAGTACAAATGCTCTTGCTTGCCTCAAGCTTTGAGCATCATTGCATACTTCATTTGTGTTGTGTACATGATTTAGCATCATCTAACATGATATTTCAGAGCTTATAGCATGCTTATGTTCCCACTTCATTCATGTTTTGAATGCCTTTGAGTATTATCCATGTTTGCCTAGTTTATGGCTTAGCTTGTATGCTTGCATGCCTAGGTACTTTGGCCCTTATCTCAGCATGTTTTGGTCCATGATTGGACCTACTTAAGCTCTGTCCATGCTTAGTTCATGCATTTGTGCCATGTGTTGCATGCCTCCTTTGTGTTGCTCTTTGCTAGCTTTCATGCCTTAGGACCCTAACATGCTTTACTTATGTTGTTTGAATGATTTGGCATCATTTCTTGCTTCATTTCAGTGCACTTAGTGTTGTTACACTTACACTTTTGTCACTCATTGAGCACTCTCAAGAGTTGTGCTCTTTGGCCTCTTTGATGGCCAATGCATTGTGCATACATACCTTGCCTTTTGTGCCTTAATTTCATCACCAATGGCCACTAATTGGGCATGACTGAGGTCTACCCTTATTGGTTTAAGTCCATTGATTATGCCATGTATATTGCATTGAGTATGCCATATTGTTTCATTGCATTGAGTATGTCATCTTACATTGCATTGTGCATGCCATGCGGTTATTTGCATTGTGTATGCCAAGTTGTTCTTCGCATTGAGTATGCATTTTTCTAAAATTGATAAGTTGCCCTTATTATATTGCATTGTGCATGCATGCATTAGCATCATTCGCATGTCATTAGCTTTGTTAAGTTGATCATGTCACATTGCATTGACTATGCCATGTAGTTTATTCGCACTGTGTATGCCATGCTTGCTTGCATTGTGTTTGGAATAGGTGTTAGTCCAAACTCAGGAAACGAGGGACATTTCATACTTAAAGTGATGAAACGTGCTTTAATTCCCGGTCGCCGATGCTCTTGATCATACATGATAGAGTTTTAGGCTTTATGTGTTTACTTGTGCATTCATTTTCATATTGAATTGTGCAACTTTGCCTCTCGGCCATCATGCATGAAAATGCACGATTGGTGGCCCGAGGGTCGAGAACCACACCTCCTTGAGTTCATAACATGATAGGGAGGGTGGTTGTGCATGCATATCTTGCAAATACATTGCCATACCCTTTCTTGCTCTCTGTTGCAGAAAACTAGAGTCTGGCAACAACAACTGGTCAGCCAGCCAGAAAAAAGTAGCTAGTCGACCACTTTTCTGGTTTTTCAACAACCAAAAGTGGTCGGCAGGTGTTTCTAGGGACCAAAAGTGGTCGACCACCCTCCCACTGGATTCCCAAGGTGGATTTTCATCTTTTCTGGAACTTGGTGCAAGTTTCTAAAAACAAATGAAAACAAAGGCAAATCGGGGCATCGCATTGGATTTCCGAACGAGGCGACCGGACATGCATGCATTCCTCTGGCTCCTAATTTATTGCTTTCCTTAGCTGCCATGGTTAGATAGCTAGGTTTTGCTTTGGTCTGTACCTTTAATAGTTAATGCGTTTAGCTATTTCAATTTGTTCTGTAATAATTATTTAACTAGGATTAGTTAATTAATTTGTCATGTAATAATTAGTTTAATTAGTTTAGATTAGCTAGTTAGCTTCTTATTCGGTCCCTCTTTCAAGAGGGCGCATTATTATAATAAGCGTGCGTGTGTGTGATGCATGTCTTCCAACCTCCATTTCTTTCTCCCTTTTACTTAACCGCTTACGATGGTTAGTTTTAGGGCATATTTTATTTAGCATACCTTATGCTTGCATGCGTGCATTCATTCATCTGTCTTGCATGCACCAGGCTCGGCGCATCATACTAACTGCATTGTATTTTAATTTCAAGTTGAATACATGTATCAAGTTGCATTTCACATGACATGATTAGAATAGCCGAGCCTATTTTAATTGCATTTTCGCATGTGTTGCGTTAACCATCTTAACATGAACTAGGATCATGCATGATTTCTAACTAGTTCTTTGTTTTGGCTCAGAGTACACTGTGAGTGTCTACACTTTAGCATACTACATGTGTGTTAATGTTGCCATGAAAGTATGCTTTCCATGAGCCTATTTGCTTACGTGATTAACTATCTGAATGCCTGTGGGTGAAGGTTGGATTATTTGAATAGGGACAATTCATTGAAATCCACATTTTAGCCTACTTACGAGTAGCAAAACTTCAAATCATTTTCCAAACAAACGGATATGCGATGCTTGGTTCCAAATTAGGCGATCTAGTCTATACTTGTTTTGCTGTGCGCATCACATAGTAATTCTAGCTAATTAACTGGAATAAGAGCACATGTGTTTTCAAAAACATGATATCATGCTTAGTACAGGCCAATCTTTGATCGGGCGAGCGGGGGTGCTCATTAAATGACCTTCCCCAATCATACCCAAGTTTCCAAGCCGAGGCAACTTTAGTGATGACGGACACGTGGCCTTAGGCACGAGTCAGGGTTTCCTAAATCCCCCTCAAAATAAAATATTTAGGTGGCGACTCTGTATCTGGTAAAGCAGTCCATGTTTGGCACTTCTTTACACAAATTAGTTTTCCAAAACGATTTTCTAGATTTGGACTCTTTGGTGATTTACCAATCTCACATCGCACATTGTGAGATCAGATTAAGAACCGTGACATTTGAGTTCGAACTGTAGCATTGAAGCCCAAGGGCGCGCCTACACACACTTGCTAAAACCAAAAGACTCAAAACAAGATCTCAAAATGCAATGATCGAGACAAAACACATGTTGCTAACACTGCCCAGCACACAAGTGGACGGGAGGCCACAGATAGGAGCTGCTGGCCAGAGATGAGATTTGCCGGCCAGAGGAAGTGGCATGTTGGCCATAGGTGGTGGCCTGCCGGCCATTAGTGTAAGTAACTTCCAGATTGTTGACAGGTGGCTTCCACTCATGGCCTTATCTTCTACAAAAGGTTCTACTTCGTGATTTCTTCTCCAGAACCACATTTCAACTACAAATTTTTTTCACAAATGGAGATATTCCTTGCCGAGAAGCTCATAGATTGGATAACTACTTTAGAAGACACGGAAAAGTTAAATTTTTAGGGTTTCGGCATAAATGCATTTTTTCGTTGAGCCGTACTCCACTTTGTTTTCTATTCCTCCATGATGCAGCCCGATGTTGGGACCCAATTACATATGTCTTTTACTTCAGAGCATAAGAAATGTGCTCGACCCTTGAAGAATTTCAGGCATTGATAGAAACCCAGCGCGATGAGAAAATCATGCCTCTGCCCTATTTTGGCCACGCCCAAGCTTTGGGATGGATGCATGGGCTCACTTTATACGAGGCTCGATCCTTGGCCCACAACGGAGAATTAGATATACCCAGCTTGATTCATTAATTTTTCGCCATCGGAGACAGAGGCGACCTTCTCTAGCGAGGTTTTCAGTAACATGCCCTCTGCTTATGTATACTTGCTCATTTCCTTCTTGCCCCTAATTTCGGCGGGTCCAGCATTCGGTTGATTAAAGTGGCCCAAGGTCTGAAAGAAGGGAAGAGTTGCATTGGTTTGGCCCTAGCTAAGACCTTGATGGGCTTGAATGCCTTTCATCGGCCAGAGATGACTAGGTTCGCTGGGAGTCCAGTACTTCTTCAGGTATTGTTTCCTACCCTTTCTCGTATGTGTTTCTCATATCACTCAACACTCATGCTCTATTTTTCTCTTAAATCCCTTTTCTTACTTTTCTCTCAACATACATCTCTCTATTCTTTAATCTCTCTTATTTTTCATCCGTTCCCAGGCGTGGCTTATGGATAAGCTGAAGGTAGTGGACTCTTGCCTTGAATACTCAGCTCGAGCTTATTTCTTCTGCCACTGGCTAGTGGATTTCCCCAATGAGGGATGGTGGGGCAACTGGATATGCAGCAGGTCTCCTGCTGACATAGCTTAGCGTTGCCCCTGGCTTAATCTAACCGAGATAGGTTATAGCATGGCTAGACAGCGTGGCATACAGTTGATTAGCCTCATGCATTACGTATTCTACTTCCCCTTCCAGTTCAGATGTCAGTTTGGGCATGATCAAACCTGCCCAGAGGAGGGGGTAGAGTACCGGGTTTCGTTCCCTATTTGTGGTTCACACTTGGCTAGGTACCTCACTACTTGGAGGATGAGGGAACTTCTGGCCCCTGCCCCTCGTTTCAGTTATGCCCTTTCTGGTGAATTTTTTGCTTGGCTTGAGGATGAGGCACAAATCGAGCCCATTTTGGCTTTAGAAGCTTTAGCAAACACGAGCAAAGGACGCAGGAGCACCTGACTCACCTATGCCCCTAGTTTATTGCTTTTGACCTTTCTTTTCAAGTTTTATGATGTAATAAAAGCAACATTGATTTGTATCAGAGAGTTGGAGAACTTTATGTTGAAATCAATGAAATTAAAGTTGTGAGCACTAAAAGTTTTCCTTTTGGTCCAAAAATGGTCTAAGTTGTAGAAGGTAAAATTTTGAACAAAATTAACTTTTATTAAAACTTTTCAAAACCATTTTAAAAAAGGATCACCACTTGACACATACGGAATCAATCCTCAAGATGTACAACCCTGAATCAGAAGATCATAAATGCCCATGATTGAATACCATTGCTCTTCATTAAAACCAACTCTTTTTCTCGGATTAAAGATCACAACCGAACTCTCAAATAAAGAACAGACAAAGATGACCTGATCAGACACATGGACAGGACAGTTGAGTTAGAGATGAGTACGACCGAACTTCAGGATGAAGTTGCCTACGAATCTCAAAGATGGGAATCAGGGCTTACGTAGTTCGGTTCAGATTCACTCGAGTATTGAGAACTTTTTCCAAAGTCACCCTTTAGGGTTTTCAACCTTGGGAGCTCAGTTTTTCTTTATTTCTAATTTTCCAATGATCTAACTTTTGCCTAGGTCACCTTTTTGGGTTTTTGACCTAGCGAGCCTCTCAGGGATAGTATTTCTTCAACTTGTCCATGTTGATCGGTTATTAAAATTTCAGGCCATCTAAGTCCATGAGAATAACAGCTCCACCAGACCAAATAGCTTTGATGATGTAAGGACCAGTCCAATTGGGTCTGAACTTGCCCCTAGGGTCATGAATGGAAGCTCGGTTGTCTTTCAGCACCATATCTCCTTCATTGAGATTCTGGGACTTAACTTTCTTGTTAAAAGCCTTAAGAATTCTACGTTGGTAGCCTTGAACATGATGCAATGCTTTCAGTATTCTCTCATCAAATAGCATCAACTTCTCAAGCCTGCTCTGTTGCCAGTCTGTTTCGCTATCTGACACTCAGCCATAACTCACAGTGACGGGACTTCTATTTCAATTAGAAAAACGGCTTCCATCCTGTAGACGAGAGAATAAGGAGTTGCCCCTATAGACTTTTGGATTGAAGTTCTATAACTCCAGAGTGCAAATGGCAATTTATCTGGCCAGTCCCTATAGGTCTCAACCATCTTTTGCAAAATGTTCTTGATGTTCTTGTTGGCGGCTTCAATAGCTCCATTAGTTTGCGGCCCGTATGTAGATGACTTATGGAAAACCACATTGTATTTCTCCAACAAGTCTATCACCTCTTTCTTAGAGTGGGAGCCATTATCTGATATGATCTCGTTTGGGACTTCATACTGGCAAACGATATTGTTTTTGATGAACTTGGCCACATGCAGTGCTTTTAACACTGCATAGGACTGAGCTTCCACCCACTTTGTAAAGTACTCAATTGCCACCAAGGTATATTCATGCCCATTCGACCCTTTTGGCGTGACTGCACTGATGACGTCAATTCCCCAGACTAAGAAAGGCCATGACAAAGTCATGCTGTATAGTTTTGACGGTGGAATATTCATGCAATTGGCATGAATTTGGCATTTGTGGCATCGCCGAACAAAACCAATACAATCCTCCTCCATGGTGGACCAATAGTAGCTTTGTTTAAGGATCTTTCGGTCTAGCATCACTCCATTCATGTACGCCCCCCACTCCCCTCCATGGATGGCCTCCATTAGGCGCTTTGATTCCTCTTCTTCGACACACAACTTGTGCATTCCCAGATGACCTCTTTTATACAGTTTACCTCTACAGATGATAAATTGGATGGCTATTTGTTGTATTCCCCTTTTTTCCTTGGCATTTGTCCCTGGTAGATAAATCTCCTTTTCCAAGAAGTTCCTAATATTGTAGTACCAAGGTTTTTTATCTTGCACTTCATCTATCGCGGTAATAGTTTCATAAGCCGGCGTGTATTTCTGCTCGATGATAATCGGATGCATTAGGACTCCAAGTGGAATGTCTACCATGGAAGATAGAGTTGCTAAAGCAACAGTGAACCTGTTGTTCTCTCTCAGTAGATCCGTGAAAGTCAGCTTTTCAAACCTAGGAATCAAAACATCTAGGGTCTGGTGATAAAGTTTCATCTTTTCTTCTTTGACTTTCCGGTCTCCATTTGCTTGAGAAACAATTAAGTTCGATTCCCCGATGTAGACCGCCCGAACTCCGCTTCGCGCGCCCCACTTTCGGAGATGGTGCGAATTGTGTTCTAGCTACTACAATTCGGACTCTTGTCACGGTTCTAAATCTAATCTCACAAAGTGCAATGTGAGACTGATAAATCACCAAAGAATCCAAATCCGGCAATTGGTTTAAAAAAATCAATTTTGAATCAAAAAGTGCCCAACATGGATTGCTTTGCCAGATTTCAGAGTTGCCACCTAAATATTTTGTTTTGGGAAATTTTGGAAACCCTGACTCGTGCCTAAGGCCACGTGTCCGTCATCACCAAAGTTGCCTCAGCTCGAGAACTTGGGTACGAGGGGGGCAGGTCATGAAATGAGCACCCCCACTCACCCGATCAAAGGATCAGCCTCTACTAAGCATGATATGTTGTTTTTGAAAATGCATGTGTTCTTTTTCCGGTTTATTAGCTAGCTTACTATGTGATGCACACAGTAAACAAGTATAGACTCAATCACGCGGATTGGAACAAAACAACTCATGTTTGTTTTTCGAAAATGGTTTGAAGTTGCTACTCGCAAGTAGGCTAAGTCGCGGTTTTGCCACACTCGAGTGGGCTTAGAAAGGCATGATTTTGCCACTTCAAGTGGGCTTAAAACTCACAATAATTGAGTTGTTCTAATTCAGGCAATCAAATCTTCACCCACAGGCATTCAAGTAGTTATAGTAGTTAAACACATAGCCTCATGGCAAACATGCTATCGTGGCAGTCACTTACACACATGCAAGGATGCTAAAGCATAAACACTTACTGAGTATTCCGAGCCCAAACAGAAGCTAGTTAGTAATCATGCATGATCCTAGCTATGTCAACAATGTCTAATGCAACAAAATGCAACTAAGATAGGCTCAGATATTCTAAGATGTCATGTGAATGCAACTAGATAACATGTATTCTAATTGGTATTGAAATACGATGCAGTTTGTATGATGCGCCGAGCCCGGTGCATGCAAGACCGATGAATAGATGCACGCATGCAAGCATAAGGTATGCTAATTGAAATATGCCCTAATCTAACCACTGAAAGTGGGTAAATAAAAGGGAGAAAGAAATGGGGTTGGAAGACATGCATCACACACACGCACACTTATTACAAAATTTTCCCTCTCGACAAAGGGTCCGAATAATAAGATAACTAGTTAATCTAAGCTAATTAAACTAATTATTACAAAACAAAGCTAATTAATTAACAAGTTAACTAATTACAAACACAAATGAATAGCTAAGTGCATTAACTACTTAAGTACAGAACCAAATAGTTAACTAGCTAAGCAAAGTAGTTAAAAGGAGCCTCGGGGCGAGAAGTGCATGCATGTTCGATCGCCTCGTTCGGAAATCCATTACTATGCCCCAATTTGCCTCTGTTTGCATTTGAGTTCAAAACACTGCACAAACCTCCAGATAGCTTCTACTCCATCATGGAGACCTTCGGGAAAGCTGCCGACCACTTAATGGTGGTGTAGACCACCTGTAGACCACCTAAACATGCTGCAGACCAGAAAAAGTGGTCAGCCAGCTACGTTTTCTAGTCTGCAGACCAGAAAATGCTACCAAACTCCATTTTTGCTGCAACAAAGAACAAGAAGGGGCACAACAGTGTATTTGCAAGGTATGTGTGCACAACCACCCTCCCTATCATTTCTTAGGCTCAAGAGAGTACGGTTCTCGACTCTCAGGCCACCAACCAAGCATCGCAATGCACAATGGCCGAAAAGCCAAGTTTGCACAATTCAATGTCAATGAATGCACAAATAACACAGAAGGGCCTTAACCTCTATCATGCATGATCAAGAGGGTCAGCGACCGAGAAATGAGGCACGTTTCATCACTTCAAGTATGAAACGCCCCTTGTTTCTCATGTTTGGATTGACGTCCAATCCAAGCACAATGCAACACATACAACATGATCAACCTATCAATGCTAATGGCATGCACAAGATTCCAACATATGAACAATGCATGCATGGCAAGTTTAGAAGCTTAAGGCATCAAAACTAGGAAAGAGTATCTTACAAGAGGCATGCACTACAATGCTCAATGGACTTAAACCGAATATGGGCAGACCTAAATCATGCCAAAATAGTGGCCAACTGTCATGACCCGAACCCGCCCCCGTGGGTTAAGGACATAACCGACCAGTAATCATGAGATTACCTACGACCTCAAACCAAAACAAATGTATTTTTAACAGAGATATTGGGGGCCAAACGGAAGCAGTTCAAAACTTTGTCCATAGAGCTGTGCTTACATGGCACATCTATACAACCAAACACATATACATTAATAACTCACAACAGAAATACATTAGCATAAGTTCTGTACAAACAGGATCATCCAAAAACTAAGTCAACCCATGACAACTATATACAGACATATGCAAAGTCCTCGCCAACATGACAAAAATAAAATAGCATAGCAGAAAGGCGAAGACAGGTCTCGTGCGTGAGACACTATGGCTGACTCTCCAAAACTCGGTTGTTCCTCCCATACTTCACTGGGGCTGGGTCTGGACCTCTCTTGGCTCACCTACAAACACATGAATGAGCGTGAGCGATAGCCCAGTGAATAATATCAAATAAGAAAATACAAACAATATGTAGAATAACATACTCCGAACGGCCTTCGGCCCAATTCACATTTTTGTTTCACATTTATATGCGCAATTTAAGTCAAGTGACTATGGTTTCAAACATACTGGCCTTTGGCCCATTTAACTTTCATTCCTGTCAAATGGCCTCTGGCCCACTCATTTGTGTCAAAACGGCCTCTGGCCCATCCATTCATGTCAAGACGGCCTTTGGCCCATTCATTCATGTCAAAACGGCCTTTGGCCCATCCATTCATGTCAAAACGGCCTTCGGCCCATCCATTCACGTCAAAACGGCCTTTAGCCCATCCATTCATGTCAAAACGGCCTTCAGCCCAATCATTTATGTCAATCGATTGTCCATAATTCAAACTAGCAAACTGGTAGAGAAATAAGCAATTGGGCAATTGACAAACTTCAAAATATCGGTGTTACTCACAGTGATCGGTTGGTTGGTTTGCCCTGGAGCTCGACCCTACACAGTCCATGAACACAAAAGGGTCACAAACAATTCAATCCGTTCTTAAATTCACATTTTCTTCTTTAGGCTTTATTCTTATCTCTTTAATTCAATTACAATGCTCAATGCATGCCTAAGAGTACTTAGAAGTGAAAGAGAACAGAAAACGGAACTCATAATGCATAAACAAAATTTCAGAAAACAGGGTCCCCGCTCGAGCAGAACCTTGAGGCCTGCAAAAGTATTGGGAGCATCAAAATTATGCTCGAGCTTAAAGGCTAGCGCTCGAGCGGAAGGCCACTCTTCATGGCTCCCTGTTCGAGCGTGAAATTACCCCGCTCCAGCAGACGCCATGTCTGCAAAAAGTGCTGGATGCATCATTTGTACACTCGAGCGTGAACTCGGACGCTCAAGCTGAAGGTCTATCTACATAGATCCCCGCTCAAGCGTGGACTTTCCCCGCTCGAGCGGACATCCAAGTCTGCAAAAATACTGAGAGCACGAAATTCACGCTCGAGCGGCGGTTTCCCCGCTCGAGCGGACTTCAAATTTTTGGAAAATCCAGAACATGTTCTTGAGCTTCAACTTCAAATTCAAAGGCTCCAAATGCATGATTTTGACTCAAACTTCATGTATATGTGTACTAACATGGTACAAACACTAGATTACAATATTTTGAAGCTCAATTTCATAAATCAAACCCATGCATGGCTCATTCTCCACGAAATTCATTATTAACATAGCAACTTCATGCATTCAAAGCTTCTACTCCCATATATTGTACATGCATGTGACATATAACCCTCATTCTCATCCCATATGTTGAAAAGATGGTCAAACACATGGATTTCAACCAATATTCAACATGAGTCATGTAATTCAAGCCCAAATATGCAAATTCAAGACAACTACACACATGCATGCATACATTGACCTTCAATTCAACAAAACTAACCCAATTTCATGTCAAACTTACTCTTGATTACCCAATTAGCTTGAACACACAAAATTACAAACTAGAATCCATGAGATACTCACCTAGGAGCTTAATTCTCCCAATTTATAGCAAAATCTTGGGTTAAATCTTCCAATTCTCCACAAACTTGAGCTAAACACAACTTTTCTCCTCTTACCCTCTCTAGCCGACCCTCTCTCTACTCTTAGAGTCAAAAATCAGCCAAGATGCAACAAAATAGGAGAATTGAGGTGTGGTGCCCCTTTTACAACAATTCCCACTAACTTAATTTAATAATAATAAATAATTGGGCACTAATTCAATAATTTAATCAACTTAATTTGGTCTGAATCAGTTTTCAATTAAATTTCACCGTAAGCTCTAAAAAATCACGCTAATCACAATGGCATAATCAATTCCGGGTTCTGTGGCCGATAAGGCCTTCAATTTAATTTTCAAAGCAGACAGTCAAACAGATATTCCTGCGGTGAACAGATAGAAATTCAAAATCACATATTTTCACATAATGACACACAAAATCATATTAAACACATAATCATACTTAGGTTAAGGGCCAATTAACATATTACGGGATAGGGGTATCACACCAGCACACCAAAACTTAAGCACAAAAGGGCCAAGAACACATGCTCATGTGATGGCTCATCAACTAGGCATAAGGGTCAGCTCTTAAACACAATCAAAGAGTGACATGCATGAGAATATGGCAATGCTATATGCTCTAAAATCAAGTGTTAAATGATGCCAAATCACATAAACACACAAGTATAGCATGCAAGAGGGCCCAAGGCACAGGGCTAGCTAAGCCCATTACACTACAGCTATGCAATAGATGAACCATATGGCCAAGGCAACCCAAAACAGTCCTAGAGCATGTCAAATCAAGACCAAAAACATGCATGGACTAGAGCTAAGACATGCTAGAATTAGAGGCATGAAGCATGGAGCATACAAGGCCAAAGAGTATGATTACACTACACCTACCAAAACCAAGCATGAGATGACTTCACCAACAAAAATTAGAGTTGTATCATGGCAAGATAAGACCAAAAACACACTGATATGGTAGCCCAAAAGCTTAGGCAAGATGGCATACGTATTGGCTCATGTCTAAGGCATAAAGCACCAACTCTCCAAAGCATTGAAAGAGTGACACATGTGAGTGTATGACAATGAAACATGCTCTAAAATCATGTATCAAATGATGCTAAATCATGCAAATAGCCCAAGCAATGCATGCTAGTGGACTCAAAACACAAAGCTAGTGAGCAAGAATGAACTATGGCTATACAAAGCAAGACATGCATGACCAAAACAACTTAAAACAGAGCTTAAGCATGGAAAAGCATGAGTAAAAGCTTCCTAGAGTAGAGCCAAAAACATGCTAGAATGATGGTCCAAAGCATGATGCATGTTAGGCTAGTGAGTGAAATTGCACTACAAGTGCAAGAAGCATGCAAGAAACAATCAATCCGACCCTAGACAGAGCTATAGCATGCTAAAACAACACCAAAACCCTACTGAGATAGACCCAAAATAGGCTAGCATGATGGATCAAGGCATTAAGCACACAAGGCTAAGTTTCAAGATTACACTACAAGTGTAGAAAGCATGCAAGGGTGGCCCAAACTAAGCCAAAATAGAGGTATGCCATATTGATATAAGGCCAACAAACAGGCTAAGATGGGGCCAAAACAAGCTTAACAAACATGCTACTTTGATGAGCCAACAAGACAAGCAACCAAGACACAAAGAGAGGGGATGACCCCCCCTATTTGGGACCTCAAAACACACTTTCCACCACTGAAATTCCTCTGAGTTTCAGTAGTGAGAAGGCCAAAAAGAGGTGGTCCCAATAGCTTAAAAGGATAACACAAAACAAAGCCAAACAAGGCATAAGAGGGGGTAAACCACCCCCAACACAAAAGAGGTCTAAACAAATACTTTAAGCACTTAAAATCAGAAATTTTTTTAGTTGAAAGTTAGGCCTAAAACATCATGCAAATAGGGCCAAAGACTTAATCAAAAACAAAGCTTTAAGGGGTTAGAAACTCGCCCTTGAAGAACGACTTCAAAGCAGCAACTCCAGCAGCTTTTTTGCACCAAAAGCAATCCAAAAACACCAAAACCAGCTTCAAGGTACCTCAGCAACAAGAGTATGGTGTTTCACTAGGTGTTTGTGTGCAAAAGTGTGAAGAAACTACATTTTCAAGCACAAATATAGGGCAAAGGAAGAAATATAGAGATAGAGATATATCTATAGCTCCAATGCAAAAAATCTGAACCTGAGACAAGAGGGAGGAGGCTCCCTTTTATAGAATTTCAAGGTTCACGCTTGTTGAACAAGCTAGGAGCTACAAGCAATCCCTCCATACACGTGTATGGAGGATGCTTTCTGTGCCCAACAACTGGCACAGCTGGCAAGAAAATATCTGCAGAAAAATGCAGAAAAGGTGCCGACCAGTTGAAGTGGTTGGTCGACCACTCCCATTAGTCAACCTACCAGAAAAAGTGGTCTGGGAGTTCAACAAGTGGTCGGCAAGGGGGGAAAGCTGGTCTGCACAAAGAGTGGAGGGTGGTGGCATGGCTGTCGACCACTTTAGGTGGTCCAAAGACCACCACGACTAGCTGGCCGACTAGAAAACTGGCTGGCAGGGAAGAAAAGTGGTCTTCAGGGAGAGAAACTGGTCTGCACCCCTTATTCCACCCTCCAAGCAAAGAAAACAAGGTTTAGTTCAAGACCAAACCAAAAAGGAAGCAAGACAAAAGTCCGCGGGACAAGGCACGCAGCCGGAAGCCCCGAAAACTAGTCTACGGGCGCAAAAAGTTGTCTACGAGAGGGAAAGGTGGTCTACGGCCAGAAAAAGTGGTCTACAGACCTCTGTTTCCCTCTAGGCAAAGGCAACAAGGCATGGTCCAAAAACCAAGCAAAGAGGAGAACGTTAAGAGGTTCCAAGACAAGGCGCACAGCCGAAGGCTTCGGAAACCGAAAACTAGCCTACAAGAGGGAAAAGTAGTCTACGACTACGAAAAGTGGTCTACAAACCTCTCCCTCCCTCCAGGCAAGGTCAACAAGGCATGGTCCACAAACCAAGCCAAAACACAAAGAGTTCAGAGGTCCGGAGGCAAGGCACTCAACTGAAAACTCCAGAAACTCGAAACTAGCAGAAATATGCACAATCATCGAGCGCTCAAACGATGACGTCTGAGTCTTAAGATCGGTCAAAAATGGGGTGTCTACACCCAATAACATCCAATCTTTTTGCACCTAGATCTAGGGTAGCTTCTAAACCAGGAATATACGCTTCATATTCTGCTTCATTATTGAACACCTTGAACCGGAGTTTGAAGGCTAAAGGTATATGGGAATCATCGAGTGCTATCAATAACATGCCTATCCCATAACCGTACTAATTAGATGCACCGTCAAAGTACATCGTCCAAGTTTCCTCCTCAACTTGCAGAATGGCTTCATTTGGGAACAAGTATTCCATTGCCTTATCTCCTTCTATCGGGTGATCTGCCTGAACTCCGCTACAGCTCTTCTCTTGACCGATTTGCGGGTGACATATTTGAGATCAAATTCGGAGAGAAGAAGCAACCAACGGGCTAGCCTACTCGTAAGTGCTGGTTTCTCAAAGAGATATTTGATGGGATCTAATCTCGAAACCAAGATTACAGAGTGAGCTAACAAGTAGTGCCTCAACTTCCTGGTAGCCTATACCAAGTCTAGGAAATCATTCTCCAATGGAGTATAGTGGGTCTCGTATTCAAGCATTTTTCTTGCTCAAGTAGTAGATGGCTTTCTCCACTCTATTTTCAGATTCTTGAGCGAGCATTCATCCCATGGTCGTGTCTGTTTTTGACAGATACAGAATCAAAGGCTTCTCCGGCTCTGGCGGTGATAACACAGGCAGATTCTGAAGGTATGGCTTAACTTGCTCAAAGGCAAATTGACATCGATCATCCCATCGAAATTTATTTCCTTTCTTTAGGAGACCAAATAGTGGTTCACAAGTCAAGGTTGATTTGGAAATAAACCATCTTATGAATTACACTTTACCCAGAAAGCCTCGTATCTCTTTTTCAATCCTTGGTGGTGGCATTTCTAGGATAGCCTTGATTGTGAAGAGATTTACTTCAATGCCCCTCTGTGTGATCAAAAAGCCCAGCATTTTCCATACTGTTACGCTGAAGGTGCATTTCTGCAGGTTCAACCTCAATCTATATTCTCTGATTCGTTGAAAGAATTTCTTCAAGGCGGTATAGTGGCCCTTTCTTTTTTTGGACTTGACAATCATGTCATCCACATACACCTCGCCTCTTTGTGGATCATGTCATGCAAAATGGTGGTCGTAGCCCTCTGATAGGTAGCCCCAACATTCCTCCGCCCAAACGGCATAACCCGGTAGCAGTAGGTGACCCACGACATAGTGAATGCGGTCTTGTCTCTGTCCTCGGGCGCTGTCAGAATCTGGTTGTACCCAGAAAACCCGTCCATAAAGGACAGTAATGCATGGCCTGTAGTGAAGTCCACTAACTTATCAATGTGCGGTAGAGGAAAGTCATCCTTCGGACTAGTTCTGTTCAAGTCCCGAAAGTCCACACACACCCGAATTCTATTATTCTTCTTCGGCACTGGGATGATGTTGGCCAACCAAGTCGGATACTCACATACTAACAAGAAACTTGATTGGATCTGCTTAGTGACCTCTTCCTTGATTTTCAGTGCCCAATCCGGACAGATTCTACGCAACTTCTGCTTGATCGGTCGGGCCTTGAGGTCAAGAGGAATCCGATGCTGTACAATCTCAAGATTGATTCCAGGCATGTCTTCGTAGGACCAGGACAAAACATCTTTGAAATCTTTTAACAAAGCGACTAAGCGCTCGCGCTCCTCCAAAGATAACGTGGACCCGATCTGGACCAGACGCGGATCCTTCTCAGTACCCATATTAAAAGCAATGATTCCATCAGCACAGGGTTTAGCAAACCTCTCCTCCTCTTGATTAATCAAGTTTTTCAAAACCAAAGGAATTCCTTCCTCCTCATTTTCATTAAAATTTTGAAAATCTTGGTCAATACAATAAACCAACGGCACAATGGAGTACATAGAATTCGCAGAGTTCTCATTCAAAAAGTCCTGATCTTCAGTTATAGACTCAAAAGAAAAGCTGAATAAAGATCTAGACAGGACTTTGGTATCTAGGTTACCATCCCCAGAAATGTCATACTCAAACTCAGAAGAACTGGAATTTTATTCTAACTCCACAGACTAAGTGGAATCAGATTCTAGCTCATCACCCAACTCAGAACTGGACAGATAACCTTCCTCCAGCTGCCAAATAAGAGATGGTGCCTCTGATGTATCCAAAAAGCGGTTGGATGGGTTCACACTCGGTTCTTCCCCAATCACGGAGATGGTAAGGTTATCCCCTAAGTTATCTAAATCAGCCGCAGGATCGTTCAGGAGACAAGCCAGTGCTGCCCCTACTCCAAGTTCCCTGCTATCTGAGTCACTTTCCATGCTCTACTCAGCTTCCATGATTGGTTCAACTCTTTCCTCAGTATCACTATTCTGCAACTGCAGGTCAAAAAAGATCTCGAACCTAGGGACACGCTGATTCAAGGAGTTTATCCAGGGCTCGGGAAAGCCGCAAAAGGGGAAATCTTCTCCCTCTCGAACAAAGTGGCCATTCAGCGTTCCCTGGATTGGCCTATGGATGAGCTCATAATGTTTTCTGGCTTGCTTGGCCCTGGCTCTGCATCTGATTTCTTCTCCTTTCTTAATCTAATCCTCTTTGGTGGGTAGATAGGCCAGACTAAAAGGCATGTGGGTTGTGTGGCACATCGGTAGTGCAGTGACGCCTTTCCGGCCGCTTCTTTTGAGTCCCATTCTTGGCACATGCTGTAGTTTGTTCATGAAATCAATAGACTAGGCGCTGACATACATGCCCTCATCAGCAGCTAAAATGGTCTGCACAACCCAGGCTTCAGCTAGGGTGAACCCTGAGAGGAATACATCCTCCTCACCATGAGTGATCTCCAACACTGGTGTAGTTACCTTTGGCGGGGATGGATGGATGAATTTCCAAAAACAATCGCCACTTCTTTCCCGTGAGGGTATTTCAACATTTGATGGAGGGTGGAGGAGACAGTTTTCACAAGATGTAACTAAGGCCTCCCTAGCAGTAAATTGAAGGTGGCCGGCACATTTAGGACATAAAACGCGACATCTTACTGAGCTGGGCCCACCTAGATTCTAATTTGCACCGTATCGATGACCTCCATGCTCATATTATCATATGCTCGAATTAATTGGGTTGTGGGCAAAAAGTCTACTGGTCTAAGGCTGATTGCATAAGCTGTGAGGGAAGGACAGACATTCATAGCCGAACCGGCGTCTACCAACACCATCGGCACCTATTTCTCCCTATACTCAATAGATATGTACAAGGGTTTGTTGTGAGCTAAGCCTTCCGACGGCAATTCTTTGTTAGAAAAGGTTAGGATTGGCCCAGCGCCACTTGGGAAGACTAATCCTATAAGCTGTTCGGGGGTAGTGTCAATGGACAATTTAGCCTTGTCCATTGCTGACAGTACTGCATGTCGATGTACCCGAGAGGCCATGAGAAGACCCTAAATTGAGATGTCAGCTTGGATTTTCTTAGGCTGCTTCAACACTGCCTCTTCTTCCAGCCGCTTCTCTTTTTGTTTCTCAACCTCTCTGTCTTTTCCAGATGCCTCAGCTTGATCTAAGTGTAATGGCTTAAAATACCGCCCACTTCTTGTCATGTGATCTATTTCTCCAGCATACCACGTGTTGTCTAGAAGGCACTCACCCCAGTCTTCATCGATGTGGGCCAGACGTAGATCGTCATCATCCAACCATACAGCTTCAGTAGCTAACAAACAGTTGTCCGGCTCCATTTGTATTACCTTTACATCACATGTATCCCCCACAAGGTGTTGGGCCATTACAGTTTCCTGGTTGTCTTCAAACCTCTCTCGTTCAAACTATTTTAGTCCGGCTTCCTGTTCTATGTCCACCGCGCTCACAGCGCCCAGTTCCTGAGTTAAATTTTCCATGCCAGTGTTCTCCGGCAGTTTTCCCTTTTCATCGGCCCTTTTGGCCACTACAGCAATTCATGCTTTCTTTTCCTCCGATTTCATTTCAGTTCCTTCCTCCTTATCCGACTCATCACTCAGCCACCCAAAGTTGTCAGTTGATCCATTCAAATCGAACCAGCCAATCTGCACATCTCTTTGATCATGTTCGTTAAAGAACTGTAGGTTGTCTAAATCCTCCTCTAGCTCCGCCAAATCATCCAACACCTGGCTCAAGCCATCTTCCTTAACCACATTAACCTCCATTACAATTGGCAACACCAATTCTGGGTTGACTTGACTAGTTGACACAATGTAGTAGCTTGGATCGTACACTCATTTAGGCAAGTCCTCAGAGCTCTCCAATAACGGACTCATACCTTCCTCCAAGGTCGACCTTCCTTCTACTGCAACTATCACCACTACAGGCTTAGGTTGAAATGCGGACGTGTCCATCATGCACAAATATGTGCTTTCATGAATGAACAACATCGATCTTGGTAGGTAGGAAGGGGTAATATATACGCTGGGGTCATAGGGGATGGCCAGTGTATGGATTAGGTTTAAATTTTGGGGTAGAAGAACTTGATTGTGGGTCGGGAATGGATTTGTAGTTACATTTGGTTTATGGGGTGGTGCAATCACTTGTTGTCAATGAGATCTTGAATCTCATGACGCAGTCAAAAGCACTGGTCGGTATCATGACCATGCTGTTGGTGAAACGCCCAGTACTTTACGAGGTTGTGTTTGGACGGAAGAGGATTAGGTAATGGCCGAGGTTCTAATGGTTTGAGGTGTCCTTTTTTTGCTAGCACCTTCACGACTTGAGACAGGGTGATGTAGAGCTGAGTAAAAGTCCTCTGGGATTAGGTAAGGTTGGCTGAAGTTTATGGAGCTGTGTTGGCAAAGGGATTGGCAGTCTTGGTTGTAGTGGTGACAACGCTCACGTCTGATGGCCTCGCAGCTGTGTTACCACTCGTGGAGCATTGAAACTGCGTACAAAAGGCCTTTTTGTTTGCTCTTTCTCATCTGTAATCAACCCTTGTTTCATGGCATCTTCAATCTGCATTCCCATTTCATGGAGCTCGGTGAATGTAAAAAGAGGTAGGACAATCAACTTCTGTAACAACTTCCCATGCAAATTGCGGAATACCATCCTTATCTAATCTTTTTTCATAGGGCCTTGTGGTCATCATTGAAGCCTTGGCTCTCCACCTCATCACAAATTCAAAGAAGCCCTCCTTAGGCTCTTGGCACGTTGCTTCGAGATCACGGGTTGTGACCTCGATTTGTGTGTTATACGAGTATTAAACAATAAAGGCCTCGGCCATTTCCTTCCAATTCTACTTAAAAAAATCCTCCAACTTCGCATACCATATGGCCGCTATTCCCGACATGGTCTAACCAAAAAGAGACAGCTTTTGTAGCCTAGTCAGGCCCATCGGCCGCAAGATGTCCAAAAATAGTCAAAAGTGAACCATTGGATCTCCAGAGCCATCGAATCAATCAATGTGTGGTATTTTGAACCAATCTGGTAACGTCACTACAGAATCGGTATACCTGTCCTCTATGTCCGGGATGGAGTTCACACCTCGTGCTCTCTTGAATAACTTCTCTAGTTTGTTGACCTTGAGTACAATTGTGTCAACCTCGAACTCAAATGGAGCCTCAGTTTGATACATAGGTGCTTTGGAGGCTTGTGTTAGGATCGAGTCTGCCGGGTTGCCCTGATTTTCTTGGACATTAGTAGTATGGGCATTGGCTCCGGGTGCAGTGATACCCGTGGGAGGTGTATGCGATGCAAAGGCCGCTACCGACAGTGGTTGCTGTTGTTGTAGCCTGTTTATTACTTCGGTCTGACGAGCTGTGACCTCAACCTGACGAGTAGCATCTTGTTGTAGGGTTTCAACTGTTTGCTGAAGATGATGGATCAACTCCTCCATACTGATCGGGGGATACTGTGTCATTGGAATAGGTGAGTGATCTCGTGTTGGACTAGAAGGAGAAGACTATCCCTGAGCCTGACTGGATACAGGTGAATTGAGGGGTGACTGCTATAAAAACTAAACTGGTGAATTCTGCCTGACTCTCCTCCATCTCGTAATCGGTGGGAGTGAAGTAAACACGGGTTGTCCTCGAACAAGATCCCCAACTTTGCAAAGCCTTCTGACTCGGGTCCAAAGTACTTGAGGGATATTTGAACTTTCTGAAGCTATGGTGTTAAACTACCTAGCAAAAAGAAATAAACCAAAAAAAAGAAAGCAGTAATCAGAAATCACACAGCACCTCAGCTAATGATGTTACTAACACAGATGTAATCAAAGCTGTAGGACTACACTCAATACTGAATTCTGCCCCCAAAACAGATACTAAACTTGCAACTGATGTGCACATTCCTGTACAGTTTCACTGTAGAGCACATACCAGGTAAGTGAGAGCCAAAATACCCCTATGAGGGGTTAGGGTTACCCTATCCAAGTTTTGTCAGGAACTAGTCAATATTCAGACAAAGCGGTTTCATGCAATCATCTATTCGGGTGAGCATCATGTCTTAGTTTGGAACAATCTCTATGGCTTTTCGATATGCAACTAGGCCGAATGGTCAGAAGGGTACCTCAGCAAGACTACGTAATGTACCTCCCACACCTAACACCGAGAAGTGAAAGGAGGATCAAATGGTACAGCAGTAGTCCAGATCCAAGGGTTGTGTTCCCATCATAGCAGAGCCCATGACCGGTCAACCTTTTGGCAAGCTTTTAGGCAAGCCTCCAGCAAACCGTCCAGGAATAGCAGATGGAAAACACAGTGACTTAAGCGCACCAATGCAAATGCAATACAAAGAAACATATAAGTGTAGATAAACTTTCACATCATGAAGTTCGAGTCGAGTTCTCTAATTCCCCAGCAGAGTCGCCAGAAACTGTAGCTCAACTTTTCGTGCCCCCTCTCGGAAGATGAATAAGCCCACAAACTGTAGCTCGATTTTCAGATGAAGTCACAACTTCGTGGAAAGTTCGAGGTTCTCCCACTAACATATAAGTCAAGAAGTCTAGACCAAAAGACTTTGCGGTTCTAGCCCTTTTACCCCTTCTTGGCTCATTTACTTCCTCAGTTTGATCATCGACTTGACCTTCTATCTGATTATTTTCACCTTCAACCTTTTTCATGAAACTTGGAACCCCTTCTTGGATATGACAAGGAAATACATTTTTCAAGAAAGATGCATTTCTGGATTCCATGATAGTATTCTTATGTATATCTGGAATAGCAGACTTAAACACAAGAAATCGATATGCACTGCTATATTGCGCATAACCGTTGAATACAAAGTCAATGGACTTTTAGGCTTATCCTAACCCTCTTGGGTTTAGGTATTACCACATTTTGCATGACACCCTCATATTTGTAGAATTTATACAAAGGCTTTTAGCCTTTTCCAAAATTCATACAGGGTTTTTAAACAATTCCTTGTGTTACAATGATTATGAAACTCTCAAAATCATATCACAATAAATACATTCCCAGAATGTCATCAACCGAATTAGGCACCCAAACATAAATCCACTGTTCAATAGTCTACTATTCGGAACTTCATAACATGGCCATTAGTCTTATCACTAGGAATCACTAATTTCTCAGCATGTGGTCAGTAGACTTTCTACTACTAGGAATCACAATGTTTTAACCTGTGATCTGTAGTCAATTTACTACTAGGAATCACAACGTCCTGACATAGGATCAATAGACTATTTTACTACTAGGAATCATCATGTCTTGACATATGATCAGTAGCCTCTCCATTACTAGGAACCATCATGTCTTGACATGTGATCAGTAATCTGTTCACTAGTAGGAACCACAATCTCATAACTGTGTAGCCAGTGGTCTAGGAACTACCAGTTTTCTATCTCTGTGATCTGTGATCTTGTACTCACTAGGAGCCACCAATTTAAGAATATATTTGGAATTTAAAAATTCAAAAATATATTCACCTACCCTAACGTGTTGTCATCTTTGCTTTCAAGTAAAGTCACATAGCAATCATATATGCTATAATTGACACAAGGATAACATACTAATCGCCTCTGATATATTCAAAGCTATTATCATGCAATCTTATGATTTCCTTTAATCACACTTGATCTCTCTAGATCTTCCTTTAAGAACCTTGCAAGACTTAAGGTTGGCAAGTGGAACAACATTTATGTTGTCACCTCTTGAAGCCATTTCTGAAAAATCACAACAGAATTTCACTATTCTGTTTTTCCAGAAACTAAAGTTAACACTAGAAAATCCACAGTTTAAAATTTAATTTAAAACTGATCTCACTACTTACCCTCTAATCGAACATGGTTAGGAGAGTTTCAAGGAAGACTGGAGGGGTCACATTGGTCCCACTTAAGACCCAGTTAACCTTAGACAAAACTTTCAAGAGCATGTTGACTCCTAGTCTATGGGAAACAAATTTAGAATTAAGTTTTTCAGGAGATAAACCAGGTTAAAACAAACCAAATCCCAAGCAAATAAAATTTGCTACCAAAATTGTACCACTCATAAAAGTTAGCCAATACTCCCGGAACTGAGCCCATTATTTTTGAATAAAAATCAAAAATATTTTAGCAAATGCTAAAATTTAGTTTCTTTTCTCAAAACCAAAACACTTTGGAAATAATCAAATTATAACCAAAGACTTTCTCCAAACTTGGTTTTCCAACACTTTGGGAATAAAATGATTAAACCCAAAGACTTCTTAAAACTCCAAAGGTTTGAAACCAAATCCATCTTAGTTGTCATTTCTAAACAAATAAGAAATACTCTTTAGCCAATGCTAAACACTTTGGTTTCTATTACAGAAAATCAAACCAAATTCCAAACTTACAAGTAATTTAAAAATTGCTAACCAAATTACAAGCAATGTAAAAAATTGTTACAACAATGATTAAGCAAATAAAATGCTTCTAACCATACAAGCAAATAAAACTTGCTTTTACACAATTGGTAAAAACCAACTAAACCTAAGAAAAAAATTGCTTCACTAAACAAATGTAAACCAATCCAAATAGGATTTTATTTTTCCCTCTAAACTCTTTTCCTCGCTTAGGTATTTTTATTTAATCAAAAAAGGTTAGTAGTCCAAATTTTTATTCCAATCCCAAATTGTATTCATTTGGATTTGTATTTTTTTTTCCATTCCTCTGCACATAAGTATTCCTGCAATGGACGTTAGCAGAAAACCATAAGAAAACAGAAACCAAACAATCTAAAGAAATTGCACATACAATCAAATATTATTAAACCTTCTAGCAAATTATTGAATAGCAAAAAAGAATGAATTAACATACTACACAAGTTATAAAACCTTATAACTCCTAAATAAATAAATTGAATTACTAGGCAAGAGTTACACAAATAGATCTAAAACTCCAAAATTAAATTTATAATTTAATTTATACAGTAACAATGTACATAAATATAGACAAGTTACAAACCTTTTATAACTCCAAATACTTTAAACTAAAATTTAATAGGCAAGAGTTATATGAAATTTAATTCACAATAATCATGCAAGTGACTCTAGCAATCAAAATCATGCAAATGTTCTTGAAAATAATAATAAGCATGCAACATAGATTAAAATATAAGAAAAATATTTAATTTCTTAAACAAAAAATTAGAACATAAGCCTTAAAAAAAAAAAAAAATAGTCTTTCTTGAAATATTAGTACCAATTTTTCGAAGAAACCAGGTTGTATAGAAACCCATAGAAAACAGCTGCAGGCATACCAAATTAATTTACAATCATACACAGTGAAATAAAAGAAACACTGGCCTTACCAAGTAAAGTTATTGACCCAATAGACACAACGGAATTCCTACAGATGAACCCGAAACTGTTGCATGCATCTATGTATATATATATAGTCAATGACAGTTATTCTCCTCACATGACTCAATCAAACAGTGGCTATCATATAAATATATATCCTCCTAATCATGCTGGAGATTGAACTTTATATATAGATAAAAAATTTGTAATTTATGAATAGCATAGACCGTTGCAACAGTGTATATAAAGAAAATGAATTCAGGAATGCATAACAGTGTATAAATTATTTTATCAAATAAATCAGTAGCACTAGATTCATGAAACATGGAAATGCAATAGTGGGGTACTTGAATTTATATATGAATCTAATTATCTAATTCCATGATAAACATATAATATGTTTTAAGATTGTTGTCCAAATTATGTAAATCAAACAAGATACATAAATTCATGATTAATCAATTACTTTACAGAATAAGAAAACATGCTGAATATTACAACCATACTGCACAGAAATACATAATACGATAAATGGTAAAGAAAGCAAATCGAAGCCTGTGTGATACCACAATGTCCTTAAAACAGATTAGCCGTCTCACCGTGGGTGCTGGAGCTACGTCGACTTCTGTCTCCCAAGATATGACGGTTTAGACCGGCTAACGTAGAAGCATCTTTTGTTAGCTTTGGCGAACCAACAATGGCAACACTCTCTCACACAGGAAGAAAATTATAGAAGGAGTCTGACTTGACTATAATCTAAGCACAATTTCTCTGTTAAACCCAAAGGAGATAGGCTTCTTTTTATACACAATAGGGGAGAGAGAAGTAAGCTTCCAGCCATGAAGGCTGCCAACTAATGCCCATTACTCTCGCAAAACTGCTGGAGTAATACACACAATTGATGGGGATTCAATGTGTGAGTTATACACACTATACACCTGTATGTATATACATATTTGTATATCTGCAGCAGACCTAGCCCAAAAAGATTAGGTTGGTGGACCACCAATCCAGCCTACCCCAAAACTAACTCATTCTATCAAGCCTCAAGCCCAAGCCTAAGATCCACAACCTACGAATCACAGACCACGGACCTGGACTTAGCCCAGTTCGGGCGGGCGATGCGCGTGTGCGCATGTGGCAATTTTTCCATAACCAACTTCGACCATAGTCTTGACCCAAGCCCATTCTTGAAGCATCTATAGCTCCCTTCGGAAAATTTGGATGCCCCAAAGGGCTCATACCCTTATCAAAATCTTGAGATTTAAATACCCATCAAAGTTTTCTTCTATAATCAATGTGGGATTGGTAGTTATATACAATTTCCAATACCTCATTCATGAGACCATCTTTATGAGACAATTTCTCATTCAATTCTTAATGGTTTTTGGTCATTCTTTTTGTGGTGTAAAGACTTTGTTACAAAGAATCTAAACCCATTTAATCCCACCTCAACCAATGGTTGGGACCTACTTTAATTTCATATAAAGTCACCATAAAACCATTTTTTCCAACAATACCAAAATCATATCTTGCAAACTTCAACAGGAAAAAAGTCTCTAAGCCCCAAATCCATGAAAGTTGCTCAAAATTATAGTATCAATGTTGAAGTTACTAGTATATGTACGTACCTTTATACATGAATTCAAAGAGTGATTCGGTTACGCTGAAAAACCCATTGAGTTGTTACTGAGGGTGATGAGTTGAAGGGTAGACAAGAATCCAAGCATGGGGTCTGTGGGGTTAACTTTTGCAAGTAATTCCTTGTAATGGGCCTGTGACTAATTTGGGTTCTCTCCTGTGTTGGTTTCAGGTGATAGTTATTGGATAGTATGCTTAAAAGCTCTTGGGGTCCAAATGGACTCTCTGGTGTTAAATCTTTCCTTTTGTTTTTCAATAATTCCCATAGCAATCTCTCATCTTTAGCTGATCTTCCACCATACTTGAAAACTTCACACAGAGAGGAAAATAAAGTAGAATAATTATAGAGAAAATTTGGCGTGAATACACAAAATAAGACTTTGCTGTGATTCTAGGGGCAAGAATTTTTCTGTATGTCCAAAATGTGGCAAATTCCTCTTTAACATTTGCTTATTTAGAAGTTTTCGAAAAATTAAGCATTGTACGCCACGATATGGTATTGCAAGAAAGGGGAACTTACCAAAACATTGCTGATAAAATATTTAAGCGATGACAACTTACACACACCCAAAAATTTTTACTAGAAACTTATCCAAAAATTCAATCTGTGGCTGAGATTTATTTTAGTTGTAGCTCCCACCATCCAAGAACTGAATTTTGACCATGTATCAACTTATTAGTCCAAATGCCATAGGAAATAAACTAAATATTCTGCTTTAATTATCCACTAGAGATTCTAACTAATATCAACATTTGCAATCCTGAATAGATGACGAAAAAATGGTTTAAATTGTGAAGATATTCTCGATTGGGTCTATTCAATACTTGAAAGGAAGCCTTAATGTGCATAAGATGAAGAAATAGCCAGCAAGGTATAAGACATACCTTGTGCAGAAAAATATGTTCCATTGACTCTTTTTTGGCTTCTAAGAGAAACCCAAGATACTCCTTCATTCTAGTTATTCTTTCTTCTGATTCCTTCAACCTCCGTAAAGCCTCAATTTTCCTATTTTCAAGTACTCTCGTCTTCTTTCTTGCTTGCTCAAACTCTAGTTTTCCATCTCTCAATGCTCCTCCCATCTCTTCCACTATACCTAATAGATGGAGGCACATTCCAATTGCCATTTCTTCCTTAAGGCCCTTTACATACTCCACCATTAGAGTGCAGATCTGTTCAGCTAGTTCGTGCATCAAATCTTCTATGCCTCTCTCTATCGAGCTAAGAGCCACATCTATGCATTCAAATGTGGCTTAAAGGAGCTATAGTGTGATGATAAGAAATGTGCCATCATTTTGACTTATCTGATGAATGGCAACTAAATATGCCATGGCTCTCTAGAAACACTTGTGGATGGAGACTTGATGGTTAGTAAGGGTCTAAAAGATGTCATTGTGACTTGAATTGACTTGACTTTCAATTTGTTTAAGAAGGCAAACGAGTTGTATCATTAGCATTCTTTGTTTCTTTATGAGTTGTTTGCCAACCATGTGTCACAGCCTTGGTTATTTCCAAGTACTCCATGCAACACTTAAACAATCACAAGTCTTACTTGATGATACTAAGTCAGCATAACTCACAAGTTTGTAAGAAAGAAATGTAAGAAGACAAGGAGAATGTGAGAGAATGCCTTTTTGTATTCACTTAAGAGAATTTATACAACTCTTAGATGGATTGGAGCAAATGAGCTCCTCTCCTATTTGTAGGCATCTTAGGCCTTCTCTAGAATATTCCAGAATATACAAGAAATGAGCTATGGAGAAGCTTCTTATTGAAGCTTTCGTTATCCTACAAGAGAGTTTTAGTATCCTTCCTAAAAATATTTATCTACCTCATTGTAGAAGTATGTACAAGGGCTCTTTGCCACCTCTAATTCTCTAGAAGGTTCTAGAAGCTTCTATTTCTTCCATTCCTCCAATCTTCACTTAAATGTTGTAGAACCTATTCAAGATCCTTTTATGTACATTATAGAATTATTGTAGCGATTCTGGTTTAGACCCGACCCATTTATTTTTTTGGATTCGGGTTTCATTGTTTTATATAGTTGTTCATGTCTTGTTTCCCCTTATTTCTCTTTGAGTTTGGCTATTAGGATGAGTTGGTTGCGCTTGGAATATTATTGCTCAGAATTTTGCTTATTTGCTCGAGCAACATTTCTTGCGCTCAAGCAGTCTTTGTGAACTCTTAGTATTTTTGTAGGTCTGCAAAACTACTGTGAGGTGGTAACCTTCACTCAAGCGAAGCTTCTTGTGCTTAAGCGGTATTAGCTCGAGCAGCCCTTCTTGAACTCTAGCGGTGGTCTTCTATCTGTATAACTTCTAGGAGTTGGTTTTCTTCGCTCAAGCGGTGCAACGTATTGTGTTTGATCGCTCAAGTGACACTTCTTGCGCTCGAGTGATTTGCACGTATATCAGTTCGTAAAAAGTCACTTTTGAGTCAATTTTTCATTTCTCTATCTCTCTAAACATTCTAAAAACCCTAGATCTACTCCCTCTCCCTGAAACTCTATTTCTCTCTACAAATACACCTAGATCCATTGAGTTCCTCACCAGTGTCCTTTTGTTAAAAAGGTAGAGCACGACGTGTGCTTCTTTTTAATCTGAATGAAGTCGAGTTTGGGCATTGTTGAAGTTCCTTCACTCTTTCTCTCATCTTCTAAGCTTGAGGTAGGGATTTTCTGCGCTTTCTTATGATTTTTAACTTAGATATTTGCCTTTATAAAACAACATTGTGATTTGAAGGAATTTTGGACATACCTAGGGTTTGGCTTGATTTCAAAATAGGGGTTTTCAAATGCTTTGTTGGAAATTATTAAGAGAATGTATTTATTGTTGAGTTATGATGAATTAGTGGATTTTTACCTTTGAAATTGGTTTATAAAGAAATGGGGGTTTTACCCTAAATATATCAAATGTTGATTTTGAAAGGATAAATGAAATTGATGTTGGAAATGTAGAATGAGGCCAATATTGATGGGGACGGTGCAGTTGGATATGTATTATCACTCACATCTTGAAATTTGAAAAGTTTATCTTTATTGAAAATTGTTTATCTGTTTAGAAATATCTGTTTTGGGCTATTGGTAGATGATAGCTATGATTGTTGTAGAAATTGCATGAGAATTAGTAGAATTGAAACTATTGTTTCATCCATTTGCATTGAGAATTATCTTATATTTATGCATTGGAAATGTTTATTATTTTGAGAAAATGGGTGAATCTAGGAAGTATGTGCTGTCTTGTTGAAATAAGTTGGCTTGAGTGTCCATGGTGAAAGTCCTAAAAACCTTGTGTGAACTCGCCTTTTTTCGCATCCCCTTTCAGAAGGTTTGAAATGAAGGCCTCACAGTTCGGACTCCCGCGGTTTTGAATCTAATCTCATAAGTGCAATATGAAACTAATAAACACTAAAGAGTCCAAATCCAGCAAATCATTTTGAAAATTTGATTTTGAATCAAAAAGTGCCAAAATTGGACTACTTTGCTAGATACAGAGTCGCCACCTAAATATTTTTGTTTTGAAAAAATTTAGGAAACCCTGACTCGTGCCAAAGGTCATGTGTCCGTCATCACCAAAGTTGCTTCGGCTTGGGAACTTAGGTACGAGAAGGGAAGGTCATGAATTGTGCACCCCCCGCTCGCCCGATCAAAGTTCAGCCTCTACTAATCATGATATGATTTTTATCAACATTATATGTTCTTATTCCGGTTATTTAGCTAGCTTTACTATGTGATGCGTACAAGCAAGTATACACTAATTTGCTCAATTTGGAACAATTCAACTCATGTTTGTTTGCAAAAATAGTTTGAATTTGCCACCTCAAGTGGGCTTAAAGTTTGCAGATTTGCCACCAAACATAGTGGGCTTAAAACATAATTTTTCACTCAACAAAGTAGGCTTAAAACATACATTCGTTGAATCGTTTCAATTTAAACAACAAGCCTTCATCCACAGGCATTCATGCAATTTAGCATTTAAGCACATAGCCTCATGGCAAGCATGCTAATCATGGCAACATGGCAATAACACTTATGCAAGTATGCTAAAGTGTAAAAACATATCTAGTACTCCAAGCCAAAACAGAAACTAGTTAGAAAGATGCATGATCTTAACTATACAAGATGCCTAATGCAACACATGCAATATGCAATTAATAGGCTCGACTACTAATATGGCATATGGATCGATTTGAACAACATGCGATTAAACACGTATTCAAAGAAGTATATTGAAATGACAATGCAGTTTGAATGATGCGTCGAGCCTCATTGCATGCAATACAAATGAATGGATGCAAGCATGCAATATGCTAAGTTGAAATATGTCCCTAATCTAACCATCGAAAGCGATTAAATAAAAGGGAGAAAGGCATGGGCTTGGAAAACATACACACACGCACGCACACTTATTACAACATTATGCCCTCGCGAAGAAGGGTCTGAATGAATAAGAGCTAAGCTAATCTAATTAAGCTAATTAGAATAATTATTACAAATCAAAGGAATAACTAGCTAAGCTAATTACTAATTATTACAACACTGTAACTAACTAGCAAACCAATTAGTTAAATTACAACACAAATGCACACGATCTAAGCATTTAAGACATTAAACTATACTGCCACTGCTTTGCCTCGGCAAGTGGAGGATGCACATGCTCGGTTTTGGCCTGAAAAGACCTCTGTTTTGCTCTCGAAAGGCTCTGTTTGCGGGGTTGAGCATACTTCAGAACCTTTCTACTCCACCTTACCAAATCTTTGCTGAGGTTTACATCAGTGGCCTGCCGGCCATGGAGGGAAACTTCCGGTCATCTGCCGGCTAGTGAGGTGTCCTGCCGGCTAAAAATGAGGCACTGTCGACCATGGATGGTGCACTGCCAGCCACTGATGCATTGGATCACCATGCTGCAGCAAAGTACAAACAGAGCAAAAAGAAGGTTTTTCCAAGGATTTGTTTGTACTGTACCCTCCTTATTATCTCAATATCTCGAAAGAGTGACACATTTGGATCCAAAAACCACCAATCAAGCAAGTTCATTGTATGATGGCCAAAGATCCAAGTTGTACAATTTCGATAAATGCACAAATATGACCAACAAGACCACCACCCTAGCATGCATGATCAAGGGAAATGGAGACCTAGGAAAGTGGTACATTTCATCACTTTTGAGTATGAAATATCTCATTTTCCTTGTGTTCAAGTTAACATTCGATTTAAACACATGCAATGCAACATAAAGACATGCTTATCTTGTCACTTTTACTTGTCAATTTTATTTACACATTTTAATTACCAAATCATCCTTTAATCCATTAAGTCCATTGGTGAGTGTCCTCTAATGGAAGGAGGGTTCAAACCACAAGTTTCTTTGGGCATGAAAGAGGCATTATATTGTTGGTAATGAACCCCTAAGGGATTAACCATTAGGTGTAGCACCTCTATTTCACACTTAGGCAAACAAGTAGTTTGAAACCACTTTCAAAGCAAAATCAAAAAGTGAAGAAATGAGGGAGATTGCAGAGATTATAAGTCTGAAATGAAGTAGAAAAAGCACTAAAACATGCAATCAACTCAAACCAATGATGTTTAAAGCCTTAAAACAACAAGCTAGTGCAAGGAACTTACACTACAACTATGCAAAACAAGACTCAAAAGACTTAACTAGCCCAAAACATAGCTAAAACAGGTCAAAAACAGCCTAAAACATGCTAGACTTGAGATTGCGGAGATTTAGGTGTTGAAATTGAATGACAAAAGCACTAAAAGCATGCAGCCAAGTCATACCAATGATGTTTAAAGCCTTAAAACAACAAGCTAGTGCAAGGAACTTACACTACAACTATGCAAAACAAGACTCAAAAGACTTAACCAGCCCAAAACATAGCTAAAACAGGTCAAAAAATAGCCTAAAACATGCTAGACTTGAGCCACAAAAAGCTAAAACATTAAGCTAATACATGAGGCTAACTGGGCATGCAAACAAGACACAAGGAGGGGAGGCTAACCCCTCCAATTTTGGACTTCAAAATGAGATTTTTGTCACTGAAAAACCTCTAAAATTCAATGGTTAAAAGGCCTAAAAACGTTGGTTTGAAAGTGATGGATAAAGGCACAAAAGCTTTACAAGCAAAGAAACAAGAAGGGTGAACCACGCCCTAACTAAAAAAGGGCTCAAACCACCATTTTTAAGCCACAAAAACAGAGCTTTTTACAGTTCAAAACCAGCCCCAAAAAGAATTGAAAAGGTAGAAAATTAAGTATTGAAAACAAGATAATAAGACTTGTATTCTACCGCTTGAAACAAAGAACACTTTAGGCACAAGTTCAAGCCAAAACCACCTTCAAGAGCTCCAAGAAGGCCCCAAGGAACCTCAGCTCAAAGGTGAGAGGATTTGGTTTAGAAGAAGTAGGCAAAAGTGTAGAGAAACTAGGCAAACACACACAATTTTGCAAGAGAGAGAGAGAGAGAGAGAAATCTCAAGAGAGAAAATTTTTATGTCTCAAATTTTTCTAACCCCTTCACGTGAGAGAGAGGGGTCCTATATATAGAAAAACATAAATTTTCCTCATAAACATCCAGCCACACACGTGTAGGAAGATGCATGAATGTGTGCAAATAGCTGGGACAAAATATCACAAAATATCTGCAGTAAACAATGGTGACCGACAAGGCATCATTGATGGCAGGCAATGCACATCAATGGCCAGCAAAGGAGAAGTGATGGTCGACATCCTCCAAGGATGGCCGGCAGGCCATCAGGAACTTCCAGCTAAAAAGACCCAGGCATGGTCCAAAGATGAGAAAAAATGGATGCAGGGTTTGAAATGCTCAAAGCTGTGGCATTCCACTAGAGACTTTGAGCGTTCGGTGAGCAAACAAACTCGTCATCAAATGCACCTGCAAGAACATCCAAGTCTTAAAGGGCCATCAAAAATGAGGTGTCTACAACTGCCCCTCTTTGACAGAACTCAGAGTCATGAAATGACGTGAGTGAATGTCAAAGCCCAGAGACGACCCATTTTGGCAAGGCCGTAAGACTTGGACAAACAATCAAAATAGAAAACAAATGGTTGCGGTCGCAAGCTGCCTACGTATCCCTTTGCAAGGAATCAAACCAGCGTAGTTCTGGGACAAGATGCAAATGATATGTATGATGCAAGAACATAACTTATGATCATGCAATGAGACTGTGCAATGAAACATTTAAATGCTAACACAATGCAATGAAAATGCCATAGTTAAACAGACCGAAATAGGGCACAGCAATCTCAATCATAAGAAGGAGTAAGCAAACACACCACGCGTGGGAATTACGAGCCAAACCACATTTCATGGAGAAAGGATGTAAGAAAATTATACAAACTTAACTACGCGACGCACAGGAAAAGTGAAGAGCAACAAAATCATCGGGTGTACTCGAGATGTCAAACAAGATCCTAACGCGTTGCACGTAGAACAAAACAAGGATGGTGTGAACACCGGGACGCACCCGAATGTTTTTAACCGAAGGAAGGGTAACCAAAAGATGGTATGAACATCAGGACGCACTCAAATGTTTTTAACCAATGGGCGGTGACCGAAGGAGGTTGTGAACATCAGGACACACTCAAATGTGTTTAACTGAAAGGGCGGTAACCGAAGGATGTGGTGAACATCAGGATGCACTCAAATGTTTTCAACCAAAGGGCGGTGACCGAAAGAGGTGGTGAACATCAGGACGCACTCAAATGTTTTTTAACTGAAGGACGGTGACCGAAGGAGGTGGCAAACATCAGGACGCACTCAAATGTTTTTAACTGAAGGGCGGCAACCAAAGGAGGTGGTGAACATCAGGACGCACTCAAATGTTTTTAACCGAATAGCGGTAATTGAAGGAGGTGGTGAACATCAGGACGCACTCAAATGTTTTTTATAGAAGGGCGGTAACCGAAGGAGGTGGTGAACATCAGGACACACTCAAATGTTTTTAACCAAAAGGAGTAATCCTAACGCGTCTCACACGCGGGGAGAGGGAGTAAAAGGATGTAACTCGAAGGGCATGAATGATTTTACCTGGAACTCCTCTGAATGGACTGTACATACAATATCGTTTGTGTGTACAAAAGCGTGTTATGTAACGACAGTGCATTCTCTATGCATGAAACAAGAATGAAAGCATATTCTATACAACAATAGAAAAGTGCATATTCTATACAATAATGGAGAAGCGCATATTCTATGCATGACAATAATTGAGATATAATGGCATGTTCTATGCGAACCAAACAATTTGAGAGCATATTCCATGCATGATTGGTAACGGGAGCATATTCTACGCATGATTCAAAGACAAATGCATATATTCCATGCATGATTCAAGAGAGAAAGAAATAAGCATGTTCTATGCATAATGCAAGAGGTGAAGCACATTCTATGCAACTAGAGTAAGAGCATGTTCTATGCGACAGTATAAGCGGAATGCATGTTCCATGCAACAACAACAAAAGCATATTCGTCAAAACTAATTCAAAAACAACTTCCGATTTACCTCTCAGAAAAGTTACAATATGTTCAAAAGGATACACCTTGCTTATGTCAATGAGTGACGAACATCGTGCAATGAAAATGCAATTCTGAGCTTCCATAGAGGCATTCTGAACTCAATAATGAACAATCCCTTCAATTTTGAAATCAAAGGACACAAAACAAAACCAGGGACAGAGAGGAGACCTTTGAAAACCCACCGGCCACAAGAGGGGACCGCCAGCCACCAACCAGCCACTGATGTGCCTTGCCGACCATCGATGACAGTTCAGGGCAAAACTATCTTTTCATGCATGGGCCTTTAAATACAAGTCACTAGGGCTCATTTCCGCACACCTTCTTGACCGAAAATACTCTCTCTCTCTCTCTCTCTCTAGGTGCTTTCCCTCTGTAGATCTGAGCCTTTTACGCGTTTTCCAATGCCCCACATAAGCTTTATTCGCTAAATCCTCCTAGTTCTCTTCGCTTTGAACTGACTGGAATTTGATTTCGACGCTTCTTTTCTCATTTCCACCATTCTAGGCTCATTTCCCTTGAGTTTCTCTCGAGTTCTGTGCACTTTTCCCGACTTTGATTTTTTCCTTCAATTTCTCTCTCTTAGGGTTGACTTTTTCTAAGCTTACCCCCTTTCATCACTTTTCTTCACCTTTCACCCATCTTGCACCTACTTTCAGATGGCAGATGATTTTCTTCAAAATGGGGCTCCTCCCGAGCTTCCCCCGGTAGACTTTGAGGCAGACATCGAGGCTAAGCCAGAGGCCGAGCTAGAGCCATTACCTTTGAGTGTACGGCCTTTTGATCCAGCGAGGTATCATCCTCAAACACACATATTGCCCACTATTGGAGGCATCAAATGTTTTATTGATTTGCTAACGACGAGCCAGAGGACCTCCTATTAAGGGAGCTAGAGTCTCATTTATCGGCCATTGCTGTTAAGGTACGAACTCTGTTTCTATGCATTTTTGCCTTTAATTGTTCACATTTCTTGCATTGCCTTCATATGACTGTGTCTCATACAATGCCTTGATTTGATTGCATCTCATGCACTGCCTTGATCTGATTACATCTCATGCATTTCCACAGGGTGAGTGTCACGCGTTTAGGGGCTATGGTGCGACGACTGCTCGAGATTGGTATGACAAGCTCCCAGCTGGAGTTCCTGACATTGTTGACGAGGTAGGCTTCGGCCTCTTCTGCTCCAGCTTGACTCGAGTTACCGCGAGGCATCCTCTCTTAGGAGCACTGGTGGAGAGGTGGTGGGACACCACTAACTCCTTCCACTTTTCTACCATATAAGAGATGATGATGACACCTTACGACTTTGCCATGATCACCAACTTAGGCGTAGGCGATGATCTGATCCCTCTTGACCCAGATATGGAGGAGTGGAGGGCAGCCTAGCTCGAGCTGCTTAGGGCACATCCACTGATATATCGGACAGGCATGGTGCAATACACCTGGTTCAAGGAGCAGTTCAGAGGGACCGAACCTGAGATGACAGAAGAGATAGAGTAGTACGCCAGGGGCTTCTTGATGTTCATCTTCGATACCACCTTGTTTTCAAACAGGTGGAACATCGTGGGCCTGTATTTACTGAGTGCCTTGGTGACTCTTCCTCGAGTTCAGTTTTATGATTGGAGCAGAGTTGGCCTCACGACATTGTACGGATATATGAGTTCTTCGTCCCGTCTGTAAGGGAACTTAGTTGGAGGCTACTGGCGATTCTGGGAGGTACACTTCTCAATTCCCTCTCTACACTTTACATTTCCTGCTCAGCATTTCTTTCTTTACATCCGTTCAACACATGTGCTTTCTGCTTTGCACTTTCTGCATCTGTTTATACTGTGTGCTTTCTGCTTTGCACTTTATGCATCTATTCATACTGTATTGATTACATACCTCTGCATTATCCCTGCAGCTATGGGTGTACGCATACTTCCCGACTCTTGTCCCTGAGCCTGTGGATGAGATTTCATTAACGGTCCCCTTTTCTCGAGTATACGACGGCCAGCTTCATTGTAGGACTCGTGAGCCCTTCATGTTTTTCCATCAGTACTTTGACACGGTAGCGGCGCACGAGGTAATTCGAAACACAGTCACTTTTTCTTTACAACTATTTTGATTCATACATTAGCAACCGACAGCGACTAATAACCTGTTCACTTTCCATTTTAGATCACATAACAGCCTTGGGCCACGATACCGACAGAGCTTCGAGCCCAGTACCATGTGGCTTGGGGCATTTCCCGCTATCATATTCTACTCGAGGGCCCGATTTGCCGAGCCTAGTTCCTAGGCGAGCGCTTCGTGCACCAGACCATGGGCATGCCTACTCCGTTCATACCGATGGCACTGCCAGTGTCCATGAGAGCGACTGACAAGTTATCTGCCGATGAGGTGATCCAGTTCATGGTAGGCTTGGAGGTAGAGTACTTTTGTGTAGAGGGAAACATGCGGCCTTTATCCAGACACATTTGATGTTGCCTCTAACCGGTGTTCGCGGGGGTGACGGAGTAAGAGCTCCTACCGCGAGAGCGAGACGTAGAAAGACCCGGGCGAGTAGAGCTCGTGGTAGAGGGCCTCCCCAAACGAGGCAGGGGACCAGGTGGCCGGAGCTGCCTACTGCACTCACATGTTGGCGGTATACTGGGTAGGCTTATCAGATCCCTATTGAGCCCGCAGCAGTTGGACATAGATACACTAGAGCCCAGGATGCACCTCCGGTATGTACCATATTTTTAGTTTTCCCATCTCTTTCTAATTTTTTTTTCTTCTAGACATTAATCATTCCCAATTCATTTACGGCCACCTGCAGGATATATCGAGGATTTGCTTGAGCTACTAGCCTCATTTGAGGGTGTGATATTGAGGAGGGAGGCACTGCTCGGCTTCCACGGCATTCAGGTCATTTCTTCAGTTTTCTTACATTCCAGTCATCAAATTTCTATTGACACGCTGAAATTGACATGAGAACTTCCCCATACTGCACTGATACACTGCATCTGAAATACTACACTTCCATACTGTATTCATACTCTGTTCTTGACTTCAGCATATACTCATTCTGCCCCATACTTGCATTTGATATGCATACTGTGGCTGATATATGACAACTACCTTTTCAGGTCCCACCCATACCGGGTGCGCCAGCAGGAGTAGCACCAGGACCAACAGTGCCTCCTCCGATAGTAGGGAGAGAAAGACAGGCTCCAGCACGCAGCCGAGGCCGAGCTAAGGGCGTCCGAGCTAAGAGTGGTCCTTTAGAGCCTATTCTAAGCGAGGATGATACTGAGACCAATGAGGCTAAGGAGGCAGCGAGTCAACATTCAGAGTCATCAGAGAGTGAAGATGATGACATTGGCTCGAGTTCTGTGAGTGGGGATGCTGATGCTGAGGAGGGCTCTGAGGCGAAGAGTGGAGATGGCTCCGGTTCAGACTCTAATCCAGATTTAGACAGTGGCGTTGATAGAGGCAGTGCTGCAGAGTCCGCTCCTCCGAGGAAGAGGACGAAGAAGGCCTCTAGATCCAAAGATGGCTGGCGCTGATCTTTGCATTTTTGCTTAGTTTCTTTTGGTTTATAGTGTTAGCACATTGTACAGCTTTAGACAGGTTTTATTTTTTTTTAAAACTTGTACTGCACCTTTTGTAAGAACAACCATGATCAGAATGAAAACCAAGTTTTTTGAAAGAATGTTGTATTTTGCATCATGAGCACCGTATTGCATGAAAATGAGATTGAATTTGACATTGAAAACCAAATACTTGTATTATCACAACAGTCTGAATTAGGTAACGAACCGACCAATAACTGACATACAAACAAAGCACTATACAACTCGATAAGCAAAACAACTCGATAAACAACAAATACATCTCGATAAGCTTGTTAAAAAAAAAAGAAACAAAAAGGACTCAACACAAGACCTCAAGACACACAAACCGCAGAGCAAAACACATGCATCCAACATTATTCTTAACAAAGGAGGACAGCAGGTATGAGAGGAAGGCTGTCGGCCATAAGGGGTGAATGCCAGCCACCTGCCGGCCATATATACCTCTTGTAGGCCATCAATGATGCATTACCGACCATCAATGTGCAGGACCTCCACATTGTTGACACCTGGCTTCCACTCACTGCCTTATCTTCTACAAAAGGATGAGCTTTATGATTTCTCCATTTCAATTGCAAATTCTTCACAAATAGAGCCATTCTTTTCCAAAAACCTCTCGAATTGGATTGTAACTTTAGATGGCTTGGAAAAGCTGAATTTCCAAGGTTTCGACATAAATGCACTATTCCCACTAAGTCGTTCTTCACTTTGTTTTTCGTTCCTTCATGCCGCGGCTAGATGTTGGAACCCGATTACACATGTCTTTAGCTTCAGGGGACGAGAGATATGCCCGTCAGTCGAAGAATTTAGGCGCTAATGGAATTCTGACGTGATGAGGAAATTCTGCCTCAGCCCCGTTTTGGTCACATCCAAGCTTTGGGAAGGATGTATGGGTTCACTTTACACGATGCCCAATCCTTGGTTCACAATGGAGAGCTGGACATCCCCAACTTGAGTCATCGATTTTCTGATGCCGATGACCGAGGCGATCTTCTTTGGCGGGGTTTTCAATAACATGCCCCTTGTTTGTGCATGATAGCACATTTCCTCCTTGCCCCTCATTTTGACGGGTCTAGCATTCGACTAATCGAAGTAGCCCAAGGTTTGAAAGAGGGCAAGAGTTGCATTGACTTGGTACTAGCCAAGACTTTGATGGGTCTAGATGTCTTTCATCGGCGAGAGACAACCAAATTTGCGGGAAGTCCACTACTTCTTTAGGTAATGTTCTCTAATATGTGTTACTTATCACTCTACACTCATGATCTACTTTTCTCTCAAAGCCCTTTTCTCACTCTTCTCTCAACACGCACCTCTCTGTTCTTTAATCTCTCTTTTCTTTCATCCCACCCCAGATATGGCTCATGGACAGGTTGAAGGTAGTGGATTCTTTCCCTGCATATTCAGCATGAGGCTGTTTCTTTCGCCAACGGCTAGTAGATTTCCTAAACGAGGGATAGTGGTGCCATTGGATGTGTAACAGGTCTACTGTTGACATTGCTTGGCGTTGCCCCTAGTTTGATCTACCCGAGATGAGCTACAGTATGGCTCGGCAACCTGGCATTCTACTGATTGGCTTGACACACTGTGTATTCTACTTTCCGTTCTGGTTTAGGTATCAGTTCGTACATGACCAGACTTGCCCAGAAGAGGGGGTAGAGTACCCGACTTCATTCCCAATCTGAGGTTCACAATTGGCTCGATATCCCACTACATAGAGGACGAGAGAGCTTCTGGCTACTGCCCCTAGTTTCAACTGCACACTTTCTGGCGAGTGCCTAACTTGGCTTGAAGATAAGGCCCAAACCGGGCCCACTTTAGCATCAGAAGCTTCCATAAGAACAAGCGGGGGACGCAGGAACACCTGACTCATCTATGCCCCAAGTTTATTGCTTTGATCTTACTTTTCAAGTTTTCTTTTGAATGTAATAAAAACAACTTTGATTTGTATCGAGAGTTAGAGAACTTTGTATTGAAACCAATGAAATTGAAGTTGTGGGCACTGAAAATTTTCCTTTTAGTCCAAAAATGGTCTAAGTTGTAAAAAAATTAATTTGAACAAAATCATCTTTTATCAAAACTTTTCAAAACCATTTTCGATAAGGATCACAACTCAACACACATGGAATCTATCCTCGAGATGTACAACCCCGAATCCAAAAATAGAAAATTGCCCCTTGTCTGAATGGCACTGCTCAGCACTGTAGCCAACTCTTCTCTCATAGTAAGGATCACAACCGAACTTTCAAATAACGAATAGACAAGGATGCCTTGATCAAACACACGGACACAGTTGATTTGGAGGTGTTTACGGCCAAACTTCATAATTAAGTTGCCTACGTATCCCAAAGATGGGAATCAGGCCTTACATAGTTCAGTTCGGGTTCACTCGAGTATTAATGCTCTCCTTTTGCACTCTAACTTTTGCCAAGGCCGCCCTTTAGGGTTTTCAACCATACGAGCTTAGTTTTTCTTTATTTCCAATTTTTTTGTGCTCTAACTTTTTCTTAGGTCGCCCTTCTGGGTTTTCAGCCTAGCGAGCCTCTCAGAGGTAATATTTCTTCAACTTGTCCATGTTAATCGGTTGGGAAAATTCTAGGCCATCCTGGTCCATAAAAATAACAGCTCCACCCGACCAAATGGTTTTGATGATGTAAGGACCAGTCCAATTGGGTTTGAACTTGCCCTTAGGGTTATGGATGGGAGCTCAGTTGTTTTTCAGTACCAAATCCCCATCCTTAAGATTTCGAGACTTAACTTTCTTGTTAAAAGCCCTGGTAATCCTGCGTTGATAACCCTGAACATGGTACAATGCTTTCAGCCTTCTCTCATCGAACAACATTAGTTCTTCGAACCTGCTCTGCTGCCAATTCGCTTCTACTATCTGGCACTCAGCCATAACCCGCAGCGACGAAACTTCTATTTTAATTGGCAGAACAGCTTCCATCCCATAAACTAGAGAGTAAGGAGTTGCCCCAGTAGATGTCCAAATTGAAGTTCTATAGCCCAAGAGAGCAAATGACAATTTGTTTGGCCAGTCCCTGTAAGTCTCAACCATTTTCTGCAAAATGTGCTTGATGTTCTTGTTGGCGGCCTCAACAGCTCCGTTGGTTTGCGGCCGATATATAGATGACTTATGAAAAGCCACATTGTATTTCTTCAACAAGCCGATCACTTTTTTCTTGAAATGGGAGCCATTGTCTGAAATGATCTCGTTCGGGACTCCATAATGACAAATGATGTTATTTCGGATGAACTTAGCCACATGCGTTGCCTTCAACACTGCATAAGACTGACCTTCCACCCATTTTGTGAAGTAATCAATTGCCACCAGAATGTACTTATGCCCGTTTGACCCTTTCGGTGTAACTGCCCCAATGACGTCAATTCCCCAGACTGAGAAAGGCATTGGTGAAGTTATGCGGTACAGCTTCAACAGCGGGATATTCATGCAATTTCTATGGATTTGGCATTTGTGGCATCGCCGAATAAAACTAATACAATCCTCTTCCATGGTAGACTAGTAGTAACCTTGCCTGAGAATCTTCTGGGTTAACATTACTCCGCTCATGTATGCTCCACACTCTCTCCCATGGATGGCCTTCATTAGGCGTTTCGACTCTTCTGCGTCAACACATAACTTGTGCATTCCTAGATGACCTCTCTTATATAACTTACCCCTGCAGATGATAAATTGAACGGCCATCCGCCGTATTGCCCTCTTATCTTTGGTATTTGCCCCTAGTGGATAAACCTCCTTTCCCAAGAAATTCCAAATATCATAGAACCAAGGGTTTTGATCTTGCACTTCATCTATTGCGACGATAGTCTCGTAGGCTGGCGTATATCTCTGTTCAATGACGATCGGACACATCCGGACTCCGAATGAGATGTCTATCATAGAAGATAGAGTTGATAAGCATCAGCGAACCTGTTGTTCTCTCTTAGTAGATTAGCGAAGGTTAGCTTCTCAAACCTAGGAATCAGAACGTCTAAGGTCTGGTGATAGATCTTCATCTTTTCTTCTTTGACCTTCCAGTCTCTTTTTGCTTGAGACACAACTAGGTTCGAGTCTCCGATCATGTCCAACCCTTTTGCCCCTAGTTCCAGGGCGGCTTCCAAACCAGCGATACACGCTTTGTATTCTGCTTCGTTGTTGGATACTTTGAACTGGAGTTTGAAGGCTAAGGATATATGGGAATTGTCGAGTGCTATCAGCAACACCCCTATCCAATAACCATACTGGTTGGACACTCCGTGAAAGTACATTGTCCAAATCTCTTCCTCGACTTGCAGAATAGCTTTATCTGGGAACAGGTATTCTACTACTTCATCCCCTTCCACTGGATGATCTTCCAGGAACTCATCTACCGCTCTCCCTTGATAGACTTGCGAGTGATATACTTCAAATCAAATTCGGAGAGGAGAAGCAACCAATGGGCTAGCCTATCTGTAATTGCTGGTTTCTCAAAAAGATATTTGATGGGATCTAATCTCGAAACCAGAATTACAGAGTGAGCTAACAAGTAGTGCCTCAGCTTCCAAGTAGCCCATACCAAGGCTAAGCAAGCCTTCTCCAACGGGGTGTAACGGGTTCCATAGTCCAGCATTTTCTTGCTCAAATAGTAGATGGCTTTCTCCACCCTATCCTCAAATTCCTGAGCAAGCATGCATCCTATTGTTGTGTTCGTTACTGACAGATACAGAATCAAGGGCTTCCTTGGCTTTGGTGGCAACAACACGGGCGGGTTTTGAAGGTACTGCCTGATCTGCTCAAAAGCAAACTAACATCAATCATCCCATTGGAATTTCTTTCCTTTCTTCAGGAGACCAAATAGTGGTTCACAAGTCAAGGCTAATTTTGAAATAAATCGTCTTATGAATTGCACTTTACCCAGAAAGCCTTGCACCTTCTTTTCAGTCCTTGGTGGTGTCATTTCTAGGATGGCCTTGATTTTGGAAGGGTCTATCTCAATGCCCCTTTGTGTGATCAAGAACCCAAGCATTTTCCCTATTGTTATGCCAAAAGTACACTTCTGTGGATTCAACCTCAATCTGTATTCTCTGATCCGTTGGAAGAATTTTTTCAAGGCGGTGTAGTGGCCCTTTCTTTCCTTGGACTTGACAATCATGTTGTCCATGTACACCTCGACCTCTTTGTGAATCATATCATGAAGAATTGTGGTTGCAACCCATTGATAGGTAGCCCCAGCATTCTTTAACCCAAACGGCATCACCCTGTAGCAGTAGGTTCCCCACGACATAGTGAAGGCAGTTTTCTCTCTATTCTCAGGTGCCATCAGAATCTAGTTATACCTGAAAAATTCATCCATGAAGGAGAGTAACGCATGGCCTGCAGTAAAGTCCACCAATTCATCGATGTGCGGTAGAGGAAAGTCATCCTCCGGACTAGTTTTGTTTAGATCTCTGAAATCCACACACACCCAAATTCTGCCATCTTTCTTCGGCACCGGAACAATGTTGGCCAACCAAGTTGGATACTCAGATACTAGCAAAAACCCTGAGTTTATCTGCTTGGTGATCTCCTCTTTAATCTTCAAAGCCCAATCCGGACGTATTCTCCGCAGCTTCTTCTTACTCAAAACCTGTGATGGCATTCTCATTCACAAAGTCCAGCTCGTCCAGTTCCTCAGTTACAATCGACTCAAAAGAAAAGGAAAAAGACGACCTGGACAAAACCTCGACATCCAGGTTATCAATCCCAAGAATACCGGACTTAGACACAGACGAACCGAAATCTAATTCCGACTCCACAGACTTTGTGGAATCAAATTTTGGTTCTCTACCTGACTCAGAACTGCTAGACAAGTAGCCCTTTTCCAGCTGCCAAGTGAGGGATGGTGAGCCAGATGCATCCAAAATACCACTAGAAGGGTTCACACCTAGTTAGTCTCCGATCATGGAAATGGTTAGGTCATCCCCCAAGCTCTCTGAGTTGATCTAAGGATCCGAAAGGAGACATGCCAGTGCTGCTTCTACCTCAAGTTCACTGCTGTCAAAATCACTTTATGTGCCCTTATTAGCTTTAGCAGTAATTGGGTCAGCCTTTTCTTCCGTTTCATTCTCTTGCAGCTGCAAGTCAAAGAAGATCTCAAAGCCAGGAACCCGCTGCTTCTCAAAGTTGAACCAACGTTCAGGGAAACCACATAATGGGAAGTCTTCCCCCTCCCGAAGAAAATAGCCATTCAGGGTCCCCCAGATAAGTTGATGCACAAGCTCGTAGTGCTTCCCAGTCTGCTTAGCTTTGGCCCTTCCGACTATTTCTTTCCGTTTCCTCACCCAGTCCTCTTTAGTGGGTGTATAGCCAAGACTAAAGGCATGAGGGTTATGTGGCACATTGGCCAATGCAGTGACGCCTTTTCGGCTACTTCTACTTAATCCCATTTCGGGCATGTGTTGTAGCTTATTCATGAGGTATATAGATTGGGCGCTGACATATAGGCTCTCATCAATAGCTAAGATATTCTGCACTACCCGAGCCTCAGCCAAGGTAAACCCCGAAATGAAGACAACCTCTTCGCCATGCACAATCTCCAGTACAGGCGTAATGACCTCTAGCAGGGGATGTATAGATGAATTCCCGAAGACTATGGCCACCCCTTTTCTATGGGGGTACTTCAGCATTTGGTGGAGGGTGGAAGAGATAGCTCTTACTTAGTGTAGCCAAGGTCGCCCAAGTATTAGGTCGGAAGTGGCTGGAACATCTAGGACGTGAAATTCAATATCCTATTGAGCGGGTCCAACTTGTACTCTAATCTGGACTGTTCCCATCACCTCTCTGCTTGTATTGTCATGTGCCTAGATCACCTGGGCTGTAGGCACAAAATCAGCCAGTTTCAGGCCAATAGCATAAGCCGTGTGGCATGGACAGATGTTGATTGATGACCCAGTGTCGACTAATATGACTAGCATCCACTTTTCCCGGCACTCTACGGATATGTATAGAGGCTTGTTGTGTGCAGAGCCTTCTAGCAGTAACTTCTTGTCAGAAAAGGTCAAAGTTGGCGCAGCGCCTCCCAGGAACACTAATCCCACCAGTTGTTTTGGGGTGGTGTCAATGGACAACTTTGCCTTATGCATCGCTGTCAGTACAGTCTGTCTGTGCACTCGTGAAGCCATAAGCCGCCCCCAGATAGATATGTCAGCTTGAATCTTCTTCAACTGTTTCAGCACAACCTCCTCCTCTAACTGCTTTTCTTTCTATTTCTCTACCTCTTTGTCTTTCCCAAATGCCTCGGGTTGGTCTAGATGCGGTGGTTTGAAATATCGGCCACTTCTTATCATGTGGTCGACTTCCTCTACATGCCAGGTATTGTCAGGAAGGCCTTCACCCCAATCCTCATCTGTGTCGGCAAGATACAGATCATCATCTTCCCACCACATACCTCTGGTAACTGACAAGCAATTGTCCGGTTCCGATCTAAGTGTTCCCTCAGCAGAAACATTCCCTACGAGGCGTTGAGCTATTCCAGCTTTCTGATCACTTTCACTCATTTCCTGCCCAAACCGCTCCAGCGCGGCTTATTATTCTGTATGTACAGTGCTAACATTGCCCAGTTCCTGAGCGAATTGTTCTTTACCAGTGCTTTCCGATAGTTTACCCTTCCCATCGGCCGTTCCAACCGTTGCAGTGGTTCCCGCTTTTTGTTCTCCAAGCTTCGATTCAGTTCCCTCATCTATATCGAGTTCATCACTTAGCCACCCAGAATTGTATGTTGACCCGTTCAAATCAAACTAATTAATATGCACGTCTCCTTGATTTTGCTCATCAAAGAACTGCAAATTGTCTATATCCTCCTCCAGGTCGGCTAGATCATCTAATCCCTAACTTAATCCATCTTCTCAGACTATACTGACCTTCATCGCAGTCAGTAACACCACTTCCGGCTTAGCTTGATTGATTGGCACAACATAGCAGCTCAAGTTGTACACCCCCATGAGATAAGTCCTCAAAGCCCTTAGGCAACGGACTGGCATTCTCCACCAAGGCCGACCTCCTCTCATTTTCCATTGTCACCACCACGAGTTCGGGTTGGAGTAAGGACGCACTTATCATGCACAAGTCTGTGCTCTCAGGGATGAACAACGTCGGCTTAGGTAGGTGGAAAGGGGTGATATATATATTGGGGTCATAAGGGATGCCCAGTGTGTGGATGAGGTTTATTTGCCAGGGTGGAGGGGCTTGGTTATGTAGTGGGAGAGGATTTGTAGTGACGTTGGGTTTTTCGGGAGTTGCTATCACCTTATTGTTAATGAGATCTTGAATCTCATAACGCAATCTAAAGAATTTATCAGTATCATGACCATGTTGTTGGTGGAAAGCACAGTATTTGACCAGGTTGTGTTTTGGAGGGAGAGGATCGGGTAGTGGGCATTGTCCTAACGGCGTAAGATGTCCCTTGTTGATTAGGACCCCTAGGGCTTTGGATAAGGACATATAAAGCGAGGTAAAGACCCTCTGGCCTCGGGTCTGGTGGCTTGAGGTTTGTGAAGTTGTGTTGGATGTACCGACAAAGGGGTTAGCAGTCTTGGGTGTGGTGGTGACCATGTTCACATTTGAAGGCCATGCAGAGGTGCCACCAGTCGTGGCTGCATTGGAGCTGTATGTAAAGGACCTTTTGGGTTGTTCCTTCTCATGGTCTATCAGACCCTGTTTCATCGCATCCTCAATTTGGACCCCTATTTTATGAAGCTTAGCAATTGTAAACAAAGGCAAGACTATCATTTTCTGTAATAATCTACCTTGCAAGTTATGGACCACCATTTTGATTTGGTCCTTTTCAGACGGTCGGATAGTCATCATAGAGGCCTTAACTCTCCATCGAGTCAGAATATCCGAGAAACCCTCCTTCGGCTCTTGACGGGTCGCTTCGAGATCACGAGTAGTGGCCTCGATCTGGGAATTGTAGGAGTACTGTGCTATGAAGGCCGCGACCATTTCCTCCCAATTTCTCTTCACTGAGTCTTCAAGCTTGGCATACCAGATGGCCACTATACCCAACAGGGTCCGGCCAAAAAGTGACAACTTCTGTAGTTTGGTGAGACCCATTGGTTGTAGGATATCTGAAAATAACCGGAGATGGACCATGGGATCCCTAGAGCTGTCAAATCGGTCTATATGCGGCATCTTGAATTTATCCGATAGAGTTACTGCGGAATCTGTGTATCCATCCTCAATATCAGGGATTGAATTCAAGCCCTAAGCCCGTTTGAAGAGCTTTTTTAGCTTATTGACCTTCAGTGCAGTGGCCTCAACCTCGAGTTCAAATGGCACCTCCATTTGGTAAACGGGTGCCTTGGAGGTCTGAGATGGGATCGGATCTATCGGAATGCCCATCTTCTCTTGGACATTGATTGTGACCCCGGGTGCCGGAATTCCCGCTGGGGATGCATGGGATGCTGAGGCTATTATCGGTTGTGGCTACTATTTCTAAAGCCTTTCTATCACTTCTGCTTGGCAGGTTACGACCTCAGCTTGGTGGGTTGTGGTCTTAGCTTGGCAGGCAGCATCTAGCTGCATAGTCTCAATAGTCTGCTGGAGCTGACGAAGCATATCTTCCATGCTGAGTGAGGGATGTTGAGTTACCGGAACTGGCAAATACCCTCTTTCTGGAGTAGGAGACTGGGCCCGACTGGCCACAAGCGAAGCAAAAGGGGACTGCTGAATCGGTGAATTCTGCTTGATCCTCCTCCGTTTGGTAGCTGGTGGGAGTGAAACAAACACTGGCTGTCCCCTGACTAGATCCCTAGATCTACAAATCCTTCTCACTCGTGTCCAGAGTGCTTGGGGGATAACAGAGTTGTCTGAAGCAATGATGAAAAACTACCTTGCAAAAAGAAACAAAAATCAGAAACCGCACAGCACCTCGGCTCAAACACCAACAACATGTTGTTGCAATCATAAGCTGGAGAACTGTACTCAACACTGATTTCTGCCTCAAAACTGTTACATAGACTTGCAATGATACATACATTCCTGCTGAGTTTCACTCTAAAAGCACATATCAAGCAAGTGAGTGCCAAAACACCCCTATGATGGGGTAGGGTTACCCTATCATAATTTCGTTAGGAGCTAGGGATTCACTACGCAAAACAAGCGGTTTCATACAATTCTTGCATTCGGGCAAGCAACCTATCCAAATTTGGAACAGTCTCTATGGTTTTTGATATGCAACTAGGTTGATTGGTCAAAAAGGGTACCTCAGCAAGAATACCTAATATACCTCTCACACCTAACACCGAGAAGTGAAAGAACGATCAAACGGTACAGCGGTAGCCTAGATCCAAGGGTTGTGTTCCCATTGTGGCAAAGCCCGCAACCAGTCAGCCTTTTGGCAAGCTTTTCCAAACAAGCCTCCGGCAAACCGCTCAGGAATAGCAGATGGTAAACACTGGGACTTAGGTGCACCGATGCAAATGTAAATGCAAAGAAACACATAAATGTAGATAAAATAACATCTCATGAGTTCGAGTCAAGTTCTCTAAATCCCTAGCAGAGTTGCCAGAAATTGTGGACTCACCTTTTTTTGCGCCCCTTTTCGGAAGGTTTGAAATGAGGGCCTCACAATTCAGACTCTTGCAGTTCTGAATCTAATCTCACAAGTGCAATGTGAAACTGATAAACACCAAAGAGTCTAAATCCGGCAAATCATTTTGGAAAATTAATTTTGAATCAAAAAGTGCCAAAATTGGACTGCTTTGCCAGATACACAGTTGCCACCTAAATATTTTTGTTTTGGAGAAATTTAGGAAACCCTGACTTGTGCCAAAGGCCACGTGTCCATCATCACCAAAGTTTTCTCGGCTCAGGAACTTAGGTAAAAGAGGGGAAGGTCATGAATTGAGCAACCCCGCTCGCCCGATCAAAGATCGGCCTCTACTAATCATGATATGATTTTTATCAACATTATATGTTCTTATTCTAGTTATTAAGCCACCTTTACTATGTGATGTGTACAACCAAGTATAGACTAGTTTGCTTAATTTGGAACAATTCAACTCATGTTTGTTTGCGAAAATGATTTGAATTTGCCACCTCAAGTAGGCTTAAAGTTTGCGGATTTGCCACCAAACATAGTGGGCTTAAAACATGATTTGCTACTCAACAAAGGGAGCGTAAAACATATATTCGTTGAATCGTTCCAATTCAAACAACAAGCCGTCATCCACAGGCATTCATGCAGTTTAGCATTTAAGCACATAGCCTCGTGGCAAGCATGCTAATCATGGCAACATAGCAATCACACTTATGCAAGTATGCTAAAACGTAAAAACTTACTTAGTACTCCAAGCCAAAACAGAAACTAGTTAGAAAGATGCATGATCTTAACTATACAAGATGCCTAATGCAACACATGCACTATGCAATTAATAGGCTCGGCTACTAATATGGCATATGGATCGATTTGAACAACATGCGATTAAACACGTATTCAAAGAAGTATATTGAAATGACAATGCAGTTTGAATGATGCGCCGAGTCTCAGTGCATGCAATACAAATGAATGGATGCAAGCATGCAATATGCTAAGTTAAAATATGTCCCTAATCTAACCATCGAAAGCGATTAAATAAAAGGAAGAAAAACGTAGGGTTGGAAAACATTCACACATGCACGCACACTTATTACAACATTACGCCCTCACAAAGGAGGGTCCGAATAAATAAAAGCTAAGCTAATCTAAGCTAAGCTAATCTAATTAAGCTAATTAGAATAATTATTACAAATCAAATGAATAACTAGCTAAGCTAATTACTAATTATTACAACGCTTTAACTAACTAGCAAACTAATTAGTTAAATTACAACACAAATGCACACGAACTAAGCATTGAAGACATTAAACTATGCTGCCACTGCTCCGCCTCGGGAAGTGGGAGATGCACATGCTCGGTTTTGACCCAAAAAGGCCTCCGTTTTGCTCTCAAAAGGGGTTGTTTACAGGGTTGAGCATACTTTAAAACCTTTCTGCTCCACCTTACCAAATCTTTGCTGAGGTTTACATCAGTGGCCTGCCGGCCATGGAGGGAAGCTGTCGGCCATCTGTCGGCTAGTGAGGTGTCATGCCGGTCAAAAATGAGGCACTACCGGCCATGGATGGTGCACTGCTGTAGACCACCCCGGAACTCCGCTCCGCGCGCGGGGGCGCGAATCATAGTTCTTAGCTACTACAGTTCGGACTCATGTCACGATTCTGAATCTAATCTCACAAAGTACAATGTATGACTGATAAATCACCAAAGAGTCCAAATCCGACAAATCGTTTTGGAAAATTGATTTTAGTCAAAAGCACCAAACATGGACTGCTTTGCCAGATTTCAGAGTCGCCACCTAAATGTTTTATTTTGGGAAATTTAGGAAACCCTGACTCATGCCGAAGGCCACGTGTCTGTCGTTACCAAAGTTGTCTCGACTCGGGAACTTAGGTACAAGAGGGGAAGGTCATGCAATGAGCACTCCCGCTCGCCCGAACAAAGATCGGCCTTTACTAACATGATATGTTGTTTTTGAAAACACATGTGTTCTTATTCTAGTTATTAATCTAGAATTACTATGTGATGCATACAGCAAACAACTATAGACTCAATCATGCGGATTGGAACAAAAAAACTCATGTTTGTTTTTCGAAAATGGTTTGAAGATGCTACTCACAAATAGGCTAAGACGCGGTTTTGCCACCTTCAAGTGGGCTTAGAAAAACATGATTTTAGCACTTCAAGTGGGCTTAAAAACTCACAATCATCGAGTTGTTCCAATCCAGGCAATCAAGCCTCCACCCACAGGCATTCAAGCAGTTAATCACTTAAGCAGTTAGCCTCATGGCAAGCATGCTATCATGGCAACACTTACACACATGCAAGATCCTAAAGCATAAACACTCACAGTGTACACCGAGCCAAAACAAAAGCTAGTTAGTAATCATGCATGATCCTAGCTATGTCAAGAATGCCTAATGCAACACATGCAAAATGAAACTAAGATAAGCTCGGTTATTCTAAGATGTCATGTGAAATGCAACTTGATAACATGTATTCAAATTGGAATTGAAATACAATGCAGTTAGCATGATGCGTAGAGCCCGGTGCATGCAAGACAGATGAATGGATGCAAACATGCTAGCATAAGGATACTAATTGAAATATGACCCTAAACTAACCATCAAAAGCTGATAAGTAAAAGGGAGAAAGAAATGGTGGTTGGAAGACATGCATCACACACACGCACACTTATTACAACAGTTAGCCCTCTCGATAGAGGGTTCGAATAAATCAACTAACTAGCTACGCTAAGCTAATTAATTACAAGCCAACTAATTAATCAAATTAATTAAGTTACAAAACCAACTAAGAATGAAAAGCATCTAAATTAGGTTGCCACAGCTCTGCCTTGAACAACGAAAGATGCATGCTCGGTCGTGTCCTCCCGGAAATCCACTACTTTGCCTCGTGATGCCTCTGTTTGCACTGTTTTAGACCTCTGAAAATTGTGTTAACCTCCAAGATACTTCTGATCCACCTTATGGACATTCTGAGAGGTGATCGGCCAAGAGGAGTGGCCATCGACCAAGCTTAAGGGCCATCGGCCAAATTTGATAGCCGATTGGCAGACTAAATGGTCGATCGGCCACTGCTTCCTACAAATTCTCTCTTTTGCTGCAACAGAGCACTAACAGAGGCATGGCAGTGTATTTGCAAGAAAATGCGTGTACAACCACACTCCTTATCATGTCTAAAGCTCAAAGGAGTGTAGCACTCGGCTCTCGAGCCATCAATCACGCATCTCAATGCATGATGGCCAAAGAGGCCGAGTTATACAAATCAATGTCAAATGAATGCACACAAATACCACATAAGACTCAATGAACCTCCACCTTATCATGCATGATCAAAGGTGTCGGTGACCGAAGGAATGAGGCGTGTTTCATCACCTCAAGTATAAAACGCCTCTCGTTCCCCGTGTTTGGATCAACATCCAATCCAAGAACAATGCAATGCAACAAACATGCAAACAAAATGCAACATGCAACATGCAAACAACATGAGTATGCAACAAAATGCTAACAACATGCAAATGTGACAACATGCAAACAACATGAGTATGCGACAACATGCAAACAACAATGCAATGGCAAGGGCTATGTAATCATGCAACAATATGCAATGCACCAAGCATGCAACAATAATGAAATGGTAAGGGCCATGTAATGCAACACTTAATGGACTTAAACTGCATATGGATAGACCTAAGAGGGTCCAAAACAGTGGCCAAAATGCTGAAATGATGGCATGAAAAGGGAAGAAAATGCATGCTCATGCATTGGCCTATGAACTAAGCATAATAGCACAACTCCCAAACATGATGAAGAAGTGACAAATATGAGAGTGTAGCAATGGAGTATGCTCTGAAATTACATTCCAAAGGATGTTAAATCATGCACACATGACAAATAAAGCATGTTAGCGGGTTCAAAGCTTAAAGCTAGCCAAGGGACTTCCACCATGGCCACATAAAGAAAACCCCAAAGGGCCAAGGTGACTCAAAACAGTCCCAAGACAGGTCAAAATAAGGCCAAAACATGCATGGAATGAGGCCAAAACAAGCTAGCATGGTGAGCACAAAACAAGACGCATACAAGGCCAATGAGGAGGATTACAGTACACCCACCAAAACCAAGCATGAGATGACTATACCAAGAAAAATCAGAGTTATGGCATGTCAAAATAACACCAAAAATACATTGATATGGCAGCCCACAAGCTTAGGCAATATGGCATGCATATAGGCTCATATTTAAGGCATAGAGCACAACCCCTCTAAAGCATTGAAAAAGCAACACATGTGAGTGTATAGCCATACTACATGCACTGAAATCACATATCAAATGATGTCAAATCATGCAAATAGCCCAAGCAATGCATGCTAGTGACTTGGAAACTCAAAGCTAGTGAGCCAAAATGCACTATGGCTATACAAAGCATGGCATGCATGACCAAAACAACATAAAACAGAGCTTGAGCATGCTAAAACATGAGTAAAAGCTTCTTTGAGTAGAGCCAAAAGCATGCTAGAATGATGGTCAAAAGCATGATGCACATTAGACTAGTAAGAGGATTTGCACTACAAGTGCAAGGAGCATGCATGATGTGATCAAACCAAACCAAAACAGTGTTATATCATGGCAAAACAAGGCCTAAGATATGTTGAAATTGAGCCACAAAGAGGTAAAAAAACATGCCAACCTGGTGAGCCATCAACACAAGCATACAAGAGAAGAGAGGGGGACAACCCCCTCCTATTTAAGGCCTCAAAACACACTTTCCACCACTGAAATTTCTCTGAAATTCAGTGATGAAGAGGCCAAACAAAGGCTAAAACAAAGGCCTAAAGAGATGGTTCAAAAGCCTAGCAAATAAGGCATGCAAGGGAGTAGACCACCCCCAACACCAAAGAGGTCTGAAACAAACATGTTAAGCACTTCAAAACAAGAATTTTATCAGTTGAAAGCTAAGCCAAAAGAAGCATGCAAAGATGGCTAAGTATGGTATACAAACAAAGGCTTAAAAGGGGAATACACTCACCCTTGAAGCACAACTTTGAAACCAGTAGCTTCTGAGGCAAAAAAACCAACTTTTAGAGCTTAAACAACACTTCCAAGAACCTCAGCTCAAAGATGGTTGTGTGTTGCTAGGTGTTGTAGTGCAAAAATGAAGAAAAAATACACTTTAAGGCACAAACTAACTCAATATAGAAAGAGAGATATATATCTTCTATATCAGATCTTCAGAACCTCTGGAAAGGGAGAAAGGCCTCCCTTCTTATAGAAATCCAAGTCCCAAGCTTCTTGAACAAGCTAGGACTTGGTTCAAATCCCTCCATACACGTATATGGAGGATACACCGAGTGACCAACAGCTGGCACCAGCTGGAAGAAAAATATCTGCAAAAGCAGAAAAAGAGGTCTTGGCCAAAAAAATGGCCGATTGACCAAAAAGAGTGCCGACCGACCAACACTTATGGCCGATGGAAAGAAGAAGAGGCCGATAGGCATAGGGCCTGGCCGATGAGTTGAAGGGCTGGCCAGAAGGCCACCCTATTCCCTCATAAACAAACCATAAGCTCTTGGTCCACGACCAAGCACAAAACAAACAAGTTGAGAGGCTCCAAAGCAAGGCACGCAGCCGACACCTTCAGAAACTCAAAATGAACACGAGCATAGATGATCATCGAGTGTTCAAACGATGACGTCCAAATCTTGAGGACGGTCAAAAATGGGGTGTCTAAAGTTGCCCCTCTTTGACAGAACTCGAAAGTCATAAGATGACGGGAGTGACTGTCAAAGCCCAGAGACGACCCATTTTTGACAGGGCCGAAGACTTAGACAAACATACAAGATAACAATAAGATGCACCCGCAGGCAAGGGCAAAATACAAATGGTATGCACAATGCAGAACATAACTTATGATTATGCAAAAAAGGTTGTAATGAAACATTCATGCAAAATAAATGCAACATTTTAAGCGAATGCTATGCGAGCAAGTAAACACAAACCAAAATACATCTCATGCAGAAAGGATGTAAGAAAATTATACAATTCTCACTGCGTCTCACGCAGAGAAGGCTAAAAGCAACTACCGAGAACACCCAGAATCACAAACGAAACACCTCCCAGCGTATCAAACGCAAAAGGAGAAGGACTGTGCAAGAAAGCGCAGTCATCCAAACGCGTATCAGACGCGAGAGGGGAAAGGTACGTCCAAACACATGCCAAACGCGAGTGGAGAAGGGTTGCGCAAGAAAGCGTGATGCACTAAACAGTGCGAGTACGTCCAAACGCGGCACACGCGAGTGGAGAAGGGTACGTCCAAACTGAACCGAAACTTTTCTTGAATGAACTGTACATACAATATCGTGCCTGCACAAAAGAGAGATTTTGACAAGTACAATGTAATAGGAACACATGCTCAACGTTATATCAAGATACAATTTCAATACAAGATAAAAATGTGCACATATGATACCGATGGGTAGGTGCATAGCAGTGCAAGTGAAAAGTGCATAGCAATGCAAGTAGAACGTGCGTGACAACGCAAGTAATGAGGTGCATAACAATGCAACTAAATGTGTGCATAACAATGCGAGTAGGATGTGCGTGACAATGCAAATGAAAAGGGTGCATAACAATGCAACCGAAGTGCGCATAACACTGCGAGCAAAATGTGCGTGACAACACAAGTGGAGAGGGTGCATAACAATGTAACCGAAGCACGCATAACAATGCAAGCAAAATGTGCGTGACAACGCAAGTGGAGAGGGTGCATAACAATGCAAGAGAAACGTGCACGACAACGCAAGTGAAGAGGGTACATAACAATGCAACCGAAGCACGCACAACAATGCGAGCAAAATGTGCGTGACAATGCAAGTGAAGAGGGTGCATAACAATGTAACCGAAGCACGCATAACAATGCGAGCAAAATGTGCGTGACAACGCAAGTAGTGAGGGTGCATAACAATGCAACCAAAGCGCGCATAACAATGCAAGCAAAATGTGCGTGACAACGCAAGTAGTATGCATAACAATGCAAGTAAGACGTGCGCGACAACGCAAGTAGAGTGCATAACAATGCGAGTAGGATGTGCGTGACAACGCAAATAAAGAGGGTGCATAACAATGCAAGAGAAACGTGCGCGACAACACAAGTGAAGAGGGTGCATAACAATGCAACCGAAGCGTGCATAACAATGCGAGCAAAATGTGCAACTTCAATGGCATGTTTGAAGCAAAATGCCGAATTAGTAAATACAAGCCTTAACGAGAGAAAATTAACCGTAACCTCCGATTTACCTCTCGGAGGGGTCACAATGTACTTAAAAAGGATACACCATGCTCTTGACGAGTAACGATCAGCCATGCATCGAAGACTTGAATTGAAGTTCCGGCAGGGACATTTTGAACTGAAAAGTGTACTTTCCTTGCACTTTCTCGAGGGCTGAGGACTCCAATCATCACAAAAACACACAGGGAGGACAATGGGACCCTGAAGACCACCCCAGGAGGGCTGCCGACCACCTAGGCTTGTGGCCGACCACTTTTTGTCCACCTAAGTGCTTGGTCGACCAGAAAAACTGGCTGGCCGACCAGTTTAAACAACTTCGGGACAGTTTGGTCTTTTCACATGGAGATCTTTAAAAACTCAACTCCAAAACACTTTTCCTCACACATCCACTGTCGAAATACATTCTTTTTCCTTCCTAGACCAATTTTCTTCTCAGTTCCACACAATCCAAGTAACGTGTGTGACAACGCAAGTTAAAAGAGGGTGCACAACAATGCAACCAAAGCGCGCATAACAATGCAAGCAGAATGTGTGTGACAACGCAGGTAAAGTGTGCATAACAATGCAAGGGAA
>NW_021024719.1:1426800-1526786 GCF_004153795.1 Camellia sinensis
CGAGGGTTTTATTTTTGATTTTCATCTTAATTTAATTTTTTTCATTTTCTCATAAATTTGATAAAAAGTGGAGGTTTTATTTTATTATCCTGTATATTTTAATTTTGCTTTTTGCAAAATGGTTTTTGCAAATGGTTTTTTCATTGTAGTTTTTGTATTTTAATTTTTAATTTTTTTTTTTAAAAATAATTTTAATAACCAATACTAATTTTAATTTTAAAAAAATAATACTGCTAATAAATTTAATTTTTGTAGTTTTATTTATTGTCCGTGTATTTTAATTTTTTTCATTTATTTTCAAAAAATGAGTTTTTCATGTGTTATATTTATTTTGTAAATTTCACGTTGGAGCGAATGGTTAAAGTTTAAGTTTTTTATTGTTTTTTTTTTGTTATAAATTTTTTTGAATGGAGGCGTATTTTGTCCTTTATTTTTTTTAATTTTACGTTTTTTGTCCATTTTTTTATATTGCTACACATAATTTTTTTTTTGATTTATTTTGTAAATTTTACGTGGCAAATGGTAAAAATTTAAATAATTAATATTCAAAAATTTATTTTAACAAAAAAACTTTAAAATGGTAAATTTAAATATTCAAAAAAATTTAAATATTTAATTGTAATATTTTTTAAATTTAAAAACCAACTCTACACTCAAATCGTACCAAACATATAAAAATAAAACTCAAGTAAAAATTATTTTTAAACTCATAACCAACACATAACTTGGAAACTCCAAACTACTTTTCACAACTTCTACACTCAAATTCATAACCAAATGACCATAACAAAAAAATTCAAAATATTAAAACGTATTTTTCATGAAATAGAGTTTGATTGTATTTTATAAAAATAATTTTTAACAAAAAAACAAAAAAATGTTTTTATTTTTGTTTTTTTTCAACTTTCTTTGTTTTTTTTTTTTTGGAAAAATGGGTTTTTTGGGAATTTTATTTTTTATTTTATTTATTTATTTTTTTTGGTGTGCTGCCGCATGCCCCTCTTTCATGAGGGGTAGTTTCGTAAATTTCCCTTAGCGTTTCTTCTTGCCAAGCAGCTGTAGCTTTTGTGGCTAAATAAGCCTCTTTTCTCATTTAGTGGCTAATTTAACCTCCATCAACCTTCCCAAAGGACACCTTAGTATGTTGTTATTTTAAATAGTATGATTTATTTATATCGATGAATTTTAATTTTGTGATTAAATTATGTTGTAGCATGTTTTCTTTCATGAATTCACATTGAGATGCTATTGTATGGAATTAATATTTTATCATGCATTAGACATGCCACAGTTAGTGAGAGGTTGTTCAGTTGAGAGAAATCATTGTAAATTTACTCCTAAAAATCAATATTTTTGCGCATAAATTAAATTAAATTTTGAATAATTGTCACTTGTGGTGCAAGAGATGATTACGAATATAGCAGATTTTCAATCTTGTAACTTGTGTAATGTTGTCACTATTTAATTTAGATTTTTGCGGAAAAATTATATTATGATATGCTAATCAAATTAATCCCAATGCGCATTTTTTTTCCCTCTAATTGACTTAGCTTATGGAAGTTAATTTGATTGACCTAGAGTTAGTAGAAATGTTCAAATGTGAATAATGTAATCCCATTCTTTAGATGAGCAAAAAAAGTCTTTGAGACTTTAGGTCAAACCTTAATTGAGCCAAAGTAAGGAAATGTGACTCGACGTCGTTGTGGTTTTGTTGCCTTGTTTGGTGCAATAAAAACTAATGTATGCGCTATGATTAACAGCATGCTATGCAGTTTTGATTGGCGAGTTTGGAGTTGTGGGATTAGTAATCCCTCAATACATCTACATATGATCCTGACTATTGAGCTACGTAGATTGACTTTGCATTTTGACTTGTAATAATGTTGCATCATTGGATGAACCAACATCCAAGAGTAAATGAGCTAGTCATTAAGTGTAAAACGAGTAACCAGTATGAGCAATGTTTTGCTCTCTACCCAACTGATAAAAGTGGATAGAGAAAATTTTCACGCACTATGATAGTGTACATTAAAGTATCACTTGAAGTTAAAGGATTAGCGCTTAGAAGCTGCAAATTCTATTAACACTAAGTGAGAATATTAGCGCCCAGTGGCTGAAAAATCTATTAGCACTGCCAACTTGTCTAACTCTGGACACTTAGGTGTCGTTTGGTAACACTTACGTTTTCAGTTTTCTGTTTATATTTACAAAAATTTTAAAAACTCAAATAAAAACTTGTTTGGTAAAATTTCTGATTTATAAATAAGTGGACTCAGTTTATAAATTTGGCCAAAAAATGAAAACACAAAAAATGTGTTTCCCCGGTGGAGGGTGAAAGCCTCAATGATGACACTAAGGCCTACAGATAAAGATCAAACCCGGATGATTGTGCGCAATCTCCAACCAAAACTGATGCAAAAAATGATTGGGCTCCCCTTCCCCAATTTTTCAGATCTACATGAATTGGGAGTACAAATTGAAGATGCAATGAAACAGGGTCTGATTGACCAAGATAGAGAGAAGCCCAGAAGAACCTTTAACCGCAACAACAATGCAGGCCCAAGTGGCGCTGTAACTGCAAGAGCCTACCACCCACTCGCCACCACCACCATTCCCCCCCCCCCACCACCACCCCCCACTCGCTACCACCTACCACCCGCCACCGTCACCGTTACTGTCACCCACCACCACTACCACCCGCCACCACCCGCCACCCACTTGCCACCACCACCCACAACCCGCTACCGCCACCACCACCACTACCCACTCGCTACCACCCACTATCCGCCACCGTCACCCACCCAACCACCATCACCGCCACCACCTGTCATCCTCCACCCACATGTCACCACCACCCACCACCCGCTACTATCACCCACCCACCCACTACCACCACCTGCCACCTACCCGCTACCACCCACCACCACTCGCCATCCGCCACCTACCTGCCACCACCACCCACTCGCCATCCGCCACCTACCTGCTACCACCACCCACCATCCGCCACCACCACCACCACCAGCTACCCACCACCCACCGTTACTACTTTCTACCACCGTCTTCCGCCGCCACTTGCCCCCACTTGTCATTTCTCACTCTTTTTTATATTTTTAAATTTTTTTAAACATTTTGTCAATTACCAAACGCGTTTGTAGTTTATATTTTTCTAAAAATAAACAAAAACCAGTTTACAAAATTTTTATAAATATAAACTGAAAACGTAAATGTTACCAAACACACCCTTATTGTTTTCACCCTTGAATGTAAGACTGTAACCCGGCTTTTTCGCGCCCCCTTTCGAAAGCTCGGAAAGAAGCCCTACATTTCGGACTCCCGCAATTCTGAATCTAATTTCACAAGTGCAATGTGAAACTGATAATCACCAAAGAGTCCAAATCTGGCAAATCGTTTTGAAAAATTGATTTTGAATCAAAAAGTGCCAAAATTAGACTGCTTTGCCCGATACAGAGTCACCACCTAAATATTTTATTTTGAAAAAATTTAGGAAACCCATCACTCATGCCAAAGGCCACGTGTCGGTCATCACCAAAGTTGCCTCGTCTCGGGAACTTAGGTACGAGGGGAAAGGTCATGAATTGAGCACCCCCACTTGCCCGATCAAAGATCGGCCTCTACTAATCATGATATGATTTTTTTATAAACATTGTGTGCTCTTGTTGATTATTAAACTAGCATTACCATGTGATGCGCACAATTAAGTATAGACTAGTTTGCTCAATTTGGAACAATTCAACTCATATTTATTTGCGAAAATGGTTTGAATTTTCCACCTCAAGTGGGTTTAAAGTTTGCGAATTTACCACCAAACATAGTGGGCTTAAAACATGATTTGCCACTCAACAAATTGGGCTTGAAATGCACATTTGTTGAATCGTTCCAATCCAAATAACGAGCCTTCATCCACAGTCATTCAAGCAGTTTAGCAAGTAAGCACATAGCCTCATGGCAAGCATGCTATTCATGGCAACATTCACATTCATGCGAGTATGCTAAAGCATAAAAACTCACCTAGTACTCCAAGCTAAGAAGATATGAGTTAGAAAAATATGCATGATTCTTAACTATACAAGATGCCTAATGCAACACATGGAATATGCAATTAATAGGCTTGGCTACTAATATGGCATATGAAGCAATTTAAATAACATGTGATTGAGCACGTATTCAAATAAGGTATTGAAATGGCAATGCAGTTTGAATGATGCGCCGAGTCTCGGTACATGCAACACAAATGAATGGATACAAGCATAAGGTATGCTAATTGAAACATGTCCCTAATCTAACCATCAAAAGTGATTAAATAAAAGGGAGAAAGACGTGGGGTTGGAAGACAGACAGACACACACGCACACTTATTACAACATTACGCCCTCGCGAAGGAAAGTCCGAATGAATAAAGGCTAACTAGCTAGCTAAACTAAGCTAATTAAGCTAATTATTACAACACTTCGAATGAATAACAAGCTTACTCTAAGCTAGTTAATTAAAACAATTAAATAATTAACTATCTAAGGTAATTAATTATTACAAAGCAAACTAATTAAATACTTAACTAATTAATTACAAAGCAACTAAGCTAATTAATTACAATATGAATTAATTAACTACTCTACTTAAATAATTACAAAATTAATTATTTAGCTACAACTAACTAACTAATGAATTAAAACAAATGGTCCCGAGAGGCAAGGGATGCCCAATGCATGCTCGGTTTCCACCCGAAGAACACCGCTATTTTGCTTCCAATTGCCTCTGTTGCACACCCTATGCACTGGTCCTTCTTCTCTAGATCAACTCTGCTCTGCATGACAAGCTCTCTGCCAAATTTTCATTGGTGGCTAGCAGGCCAGAAGTGGTGGCCGGCCGGCCACCAACAAGGGGTGTCGTCCAACAGTGGTGGCCTGCCGTCCAATAGCAGTGGCCGGCCGGCCACTAGTGATGCTCCTTTTCTTGCTGCAACAGAGAGCAAACAGGGCAAAGAAGAGGCATTCTCACAGGTTGTTTGTACAATGTATCATCCTTTATCATCAAAATAAGCTCAAAGCATTGATACATTTTATGATAACCCTGCTCTATATTATGCTAATTAATCTTAATTACGAATGTGATTATGTGTTTGATATGATTTTGAGTGCCATTTATGTGAATATATGTGGTTTTGAATTTCTATCTGTTCACCGTAGAAAAATCTGTTTGATTATCTGCTTTAGAATTTAAATTGAAGGCTCTATCATTCATAGAAACCAAAATTGACTACGCCATTGTGATTGGCGTAATTTTTAGAGCCCACAATGAAATTTAATTGAAAATTGATTCGGATCAAATTAAATAGATTAAATTGATGCTATAGTGCTCAATTAACTAGTATTAAATAATGTTAATGGAGTTTGATTAAGAGGGGCTATATAAGGGCCAATTACACTCTCATTTTGTTGTTTGGAGCTCAACATCTGAAAAGTATACTATAGAGAGGGAGAGGAGCCGAAGTTAGAGAGAGAGAGGGAGCTCAAGATAGAGATTTGACTAAGGGATTTGGTGATATTGATGCTACACTCAAGAATTAAGCATAAATTTAGAAGATTAAAGCTCCTAGATGAGTAATCAACCCTTAACTCATGAGTTTGAGTTGTGATTTTTTGAATTGAAGATTAAATGGTGAGTTAGATCATGAATTGAGTTGATTAAGTTGAGATTGAAGTCCATGTGTGCATGCATGTAGAGAATTCCTATGAAATTACATAATCTAGCATGTAATATGTGAATTATGAAAGATTGAGCATTGAAGCATACATGCAAGCATGGTTTTGTTGAGTTTCATGGTTATAAGCATCATTGGTGCTATTTGAAATGGAATTGGGGTCAAAAACTAATATGCATGTTGAAATTGATAGAGATATGAATTTGGTATGAAGTTTGAATGCATGGATTTTGATCATACAAAAGAAATGAGGATTATTTGTGAATAAGATGATGATTTTGAACAATTTGGTGTCATACTCTTATATTCTCATGTTATGTAATGTGTTTCCCTATTTCTGGTGCCTTAATTTGAGCTTTAAAGCCTTTGAATGTTGAATTTGAGCCTCAAGAACAGTTCTGGAAAACCCAGAATTTGGCATTGTCCGCTCGAACGGAGAAAGCGTCGCTCGAGCGTGAAATGCGAGCTCCCAAAAGTTTTGCAGACATGAGTGCCTACTTGAGCGGGGAAATTCACGTTCGAGCGGGGGCGGGGAGCCATGTAGTGAGACTTTCAGCTCGAGCGTCCGAGTTCACGCTCGAGCATAAAAATGAGGCAACTAGTACTTTTGCAGACCATGAGGGTCCGCTCGAGCGGCGAAACTCACGCTCGAACGGGGACCCCTGTTTCAGAAATTTCGTAAAGGTGTTCTGTGTTTCGTTTTTCATCCTCTTTCATTTCTAAGCACTCTTAGGCATGCATTGAGCATCATAAATGAATTAAAAGGATAAGAAAAAAGCCTAAGAGGGATGTATGAATTAAGAACGGATTGAATCATTCGTGACCCATATGTGTTATGTAATGTGTAGGGTCGAGCTCAAGAGTGAATCCACCGGCAGAACACTGTGAGTAATATCTTAAAGATATCTGAAGTATGTTATTTGTCCAATTGCTTACTTCTATATAAGTCTTATAAGTTTGTTACATTGAATTGGGGGACAAATATTTGTACGAAACGAATGAATGGGCCAGAGGCCGTATGACATGAATGAATGATAGTTTGACCTGAATGATAGTCAGACACGAATGATAGTCTGACATATGAATGATTGGGCTAAAGGCCGTCTGACATGAATGATAGTCTGACACGAATGATAGTTTGACATATGAATGATTGGGCCAAAGGCCGTCTGACATGAATGATAGTCTGATATGAATGATAGTTTGACATGAATGATAGTTTAGTATGAATGATTGGACCGAAGGCCGTTGGATTTGAACGATAGGGCCAAAGGCCGTCGGATACGAATAATTGGGCCAAAAGGCCGTTTAACATGAATGGATGGGCCAAAGGCCGTCGAGTATGAGTTAATTGGGCCCGAGGCCGTTTGACACGTCTAGAACTTTAGTCGATTGATACATTAAATGGAAACATGAATTGGGCCCAAGGCCGTTTGATGTAACTGTTTTAAAGATTGTTCATGTATCTTCCTTATTTGATATTATTCACTGGGCTTTTACTCACGCTCATTCATGTCCATGTAGGTGAGCCAAGGGACGCCCAAACCCAACCTCGGTGAAATATGTGAGGAACAGTCAAGGTTTTGAAGAGTCAGCCCATATGTCTCACACACGAGACTTGTTTTCTCCCTTTTTGCTATTTTGTTACATTTTGTTATGTTGGCGAGAATGTTGGATTGCCTTTGTATATAAGTTTTGGTTAGGTTGACTAAGACTTGAATGATCCTGTGAATGTACAGAACTTTGTGTTGTTATCCTTTTGGTGTGAGTTATTAACAGGTACATATATATGGATTGTTATGATGTGCCATGTAAGCACAGCTCTATAGACAATTTGTAAGTTTGCTTCCGTTTGGCCCCTTTACTCTGATGAGTTACGTCTGGCTTGGTTTGAGGCCATAGGAAATCCCTTGATTACTGGCCGGTTATATCCTTAACCCATAAGGGCGGGTTCGGGTCGTGACACATTTGGCCCTCAAACCATCAATCAAGCAATTTCCATGCATGATGGCTAAGGGACCAAATTGTACAAGTTTAATGAGTGCAAAACAAGACTCAAATGCGATCACCCTATCATGCATGATCAAGGGCAATGGAGACCTAGGAAAATGGCACATTTCATTACTTTTGAGTATGAAACGTCCCATTTTCCTTGTGTTCAAATTAACATCCAATTTGAACACATGCAATGCAACAGAAAGGAATGCTTATCTTACCACTTTTGCTTGCCAATTTTGTTTACACATTTTAGTTACCAAATTATGCTTTAATCAATGTGTCCATTTGGTGAGTGTCTTCTAAGATGAAAGAAGTGTCAACCAATGGATAATATAAGGAAAAAAAGAGATCATGCCGTTGATAATGAACCCTCAAAGAAGATTAAACCATTAAGCATGACCTCAATCTCAAGCTTAAAGGATCCCAAGCTTAAAATAACCCTCAAAAGAAAATAAAATAGTGAAGCAAAGAAGGAGGTTGTAGAGTCTATAGTGCTAAAATTGAGTGAAAAACAACACCAAAAGATGATATTAACTCAAGCAAGAGGTGTCTAAGACCTTAAAACACCAACTTGTGAGGACTATTGCACTACAACCATGCAAAATAAGACTCAAATGAACTAACCAACCCAAAACAGAGCTAAAACAGGCCATTTCAGAGGCTAAAACATGCTGGACTTGAGCTAAGTTAAGGTAGAAAAACATGCTAACATATGAAGCTAACTAAGCATGCAAACAAGACACAAGGAGGGGAGGCTAACCCCTCCAAATTTGGACTTCAAAATGAGTTTTTTGCCACTGAAAAACCTCTGAAATTCAGTGGTTAAAGGGCCTAAAAAAGTTGGTTTGAAAGTGGTGAACAAAGGTACAAAAGCTTTACAAACAAAGAAGTAAGATGGGTGAACCACCCCCTAACTGAAAATGGCCTCAAACCACCACCTTTAGGCCACAAAACAAAGTTTTTTACAGTTCAAAATCATTCCCAAAACAGCCCCAAAACAATAGAAGAAGATGGCAAAACAAGTATGCAAAACAAGTTTAAAAGGCAAGTTTTATACCTCTTGAAGGAAAGATAAAAATGAAGCAATAAATCAAGCCATGACCACCTGCTAGAGCTCAAAGAGGGTCCCAAGTAACCTCAGCCCAAAGATAAACAACTTTTGTTAAGAATTGATAGGCAAACTTGAAGTGTATGTAGGCTAATTTGCACAAACTTGCAAGAGAGAGAGAGAGAAATATAGAGAGAGAGACTCCCAAAATTTTTCTAACCTTGAAAGTAAGAAGAGAGGTCTTCTATATATAGAAATATAGGAGCTTTGGTCGAAAATATCTAAAAAAGGACAGCTGGAGCTGTGTGGAATAATTGGAGGGAAAATATCTAGTTTTTACACTGATGCCCGGCAAGCTTGCAGTGGTGGCTGGCCGGCCATCACTGATGGCCGGCAGGCAAAAAATGGTGGTTTGCTGGCCACAAATGGTGGTTGCCGGCCACCTACCAGCCATGCCCCAGGCCCGACTTCAAATGGGCATATCTCTCTCATCTAGACTCACTTTCAAGTCATTCTTGAGTCTAATTGAAGCCCCGGAAGTCTACTTTCCGATGGTGGAAGCGTCACATCTAAATTCTAAGTATGCAAAGGGATATACCTATTTTAATGAAGGTTGCTTAGTTTTGGTTTAACCAGATTGATGCTTAACTTCAACCAGTCATATCTCTCTCATCCAGACTCGGCTTTAAGAGATTCTTGCGTGTAAAATGAATCCCCGGAAGGAAGTCCAATTTCCAATGGTAATGGCCTCATAACTAAAGTCTAAGTGTACAAAAAGATAGGCTTGATTTAGTGAGTTTGCCCGATTTTTCCTTAACGGTTTCAAGCTCAACCACTTCCCCGACTAGTTTTCTTCTCTCCACTCTTATTTTCTTCAACTCCAAACCTCTAAATAAGATGTTTAAATGGATTTTTCAAAGAGTTCACTTCTCTTCCATTTATTTCCACTTTGTCCTTGCTCGGTTTATCAAAAAGTGCAACTTTTAACAAAATGAGAGTCTCAGAACATCGTAAAAACTTTTTGAAAAATATTTTGAAAGAAAGGGTTTTAAGGTCTAAAAAAGAGTTTTGGTCCAAAAATGGGGTGTAAGGTTGGGATTTAGAGCTCTTCTTGTTGAAGAAATAGAACATTTGCATAGCACAACTTTCATCATCGAGTGATTAATTAGTGGCGCCCAAGTCTTAAGAGCGGTCAAAAATGGGGTGTCTACAGTTGCCCCTCTTTGGCAGAGCTCAGAGTCATGAAATGAAGTGAGTGAATGTAAAAGTCCGAAGACGACCCATTTTGACTAGGCCGTAAGACTTGGGCAAAGAAACAAAATGCAGATGCAGTTGGTTGAACTCGAGGGTTGCCTATGTATCTCGTTACATGGAATCAAACCAGTGTAGTTCAGGGGCAGGATGTAAATGATACATAATATAACGAAACAATGTAATGATATACAATGTAACGAAATAATCAAACCACAAGAAGTGCTTACCACATGAATATCATAAAGGAATGGAGATGCAAATCAAACTACGTTTTATATAGAAAAGAAGTGGGCACAGCCAAACGACGTCTAACACAGGCTAAGTGCCTACATCCTTAATATTGGCCTCAGCGCAGCATAGATGCTTACACATAACAGAACCATGTTTCAACGTGAAAGGGTGCGAACACATGCAAAACTATGTGTTTTGTAGAAAGAGAAAGAGTACAAGTAATTGGGTGGTATGATATAAGTGAGGAATGATCTATTGAGGAAAGATAATGATCCTAAATGCTGAATGCAACAAGACAAAACACAATGCAATGGATGCAATGGATGCAGTGAATAAAAGACGTAAGCCAAACTATGTCTTACCTAGAAAAGGTATGGCTGCAAAACAAACCATGTCTAACACAGGAAAAGTGCCAAAACCCTCAGACTACAATTCTCGTAGAATAGACGTGTACACATGCAGAGCTATGTTTTAACGTGAAAAGAATGGACACATGCCAAACTAAGCTTTAACATGGAAAGGATAGTATGATAAAATAGATAATGCAGCAAATGCATGCGATGGATGCTATATACAATGCAATAGAAGTAATAGATTATAATGGATATGATGATGCAGCTAGGAAGTGATGCTTTAGAAAGTACCTTACAGGGGCAATCGGCGATGACTCACCTCATGCTACTTAGGATCTTTCTCTTCTGCATCTTACGCTTCCAAACCACAGGTACTACTTTTTTCCCTAGCTATGTTCGCAACTTTCCCTATTCTCTAACAGGGTGACATACTAGATTGGTTCAGTATCCAAAATTAAGGCGTATACAGACTACCTCAACCTATAGGGCTATAGCGATCTCGGTTTCCCTTTTCTTTAATTGTTGTATCCGGACTTAGGTTCCGTGGAATTGGTCGTTGTATATATCTTGTTTACATCCTTTACTCTTTGTATTTGAGTCTTGGGTTGTATTGGGGAGGTTTGAAACAGGTTGGTTGAGCTTAGAACCAAAAGTAGTTGCCCAGATTTTGACCTGTTCGCTCGAGCAGAGCTTTTGACGCTCGAGCGGGGCCTTTTGTTGCTTCTCCGCTCGAGCGGGGGTTTGGGCGCTCGAGCGGGAAAATCACCCTTCCAGTATTTCCTCTGCAGTGGTGGACGCTCGAGCGGGCGTTTGGACACTTGAGCGGGAGTTTGTGTGTGACGCTCGAGCGGGGAGTTGGACGCTCGAGCAGGGACCTGGTTCTGCAAAAGTTCTGGGAGCGTGTATCCGGCGCTTGAGCGGCGGTTTGGATGCTCGAGCAGGAGTCTGTGAGTGACACTCGAGCGGGGGTTTCCACGCTCGAGCGGGGCGACTGGTTTAAGACTCCGAGATTTAGCATTTTAAATCACTTTTTCACATTCTTTCTCTCTCTTACTTTTCTAAAACCGCCATTAGAGACCTTCTCTCTCTAAACCCTTCCCTTCTCTCTAGGTATTGATCTAGTAGGAGTGATTTCCTCACCTTGGTCCTTTGTAAAAGTTGTGTTGATCATCGAGGGCTATCTTTTGATCCGAGAATCTCGGGATTTGGAGCATTTTCGTTTTCTTCATCTTCTTCGTTGGGTGTCATCTTTTGAGGTAGGGATTTCTACTCACTCTTATGGGTTTTGACCTAGATTATTGAGCATTTTGTTAAATGGAATGATTTTGGGACTTAGGGCTTCAAAAAAAATAAATGAGGGTTTTTTTATTTTGATTCTTAAAATATGTATTTTGGGTTTCAAAATGGTGTTATTGTTGTTGGTTGTTGATATTTGAACCATTGGGTTAATATTGAGAAATGGGGAAGAAAGCCCTAATTTGTATATAAATTAATTGGTGTAATTAATTTAGGAAAGTTATGGATTTGTGAAATTGAGTTGAATATAATAAAATTGGCTCATTATGAGATAGATTAGTGAAGTTGGATTTATTAATCGCTCACTTTTAGAAATATGGATAATTTATCTGTTGGGGCTTTTATTATTTGTTTAGAAATAATTGTTTTGGACTACCGGTGGAGGGTAGTTTTGATTGTTATAGACAATGCATGAGGATTAGGTAAACTGAAACTAATCAATTGGATTTGTCATAGAGTATGACGGTTGATAGAATACATTAACATTATGTATTGATTGATTGTGTATATGACCTATGTGTATATACGTTGTGTGTGTGGGAGGAGATAGGGGATGTACTCCACGGTTTAGGGGAAGATAGGGGATGAACCTCTAAACCGGATGTTGTTTGGGAGGAGATAGGAGATGGACTCCGCTAATACAGCTCATATACTTGTCAGTTAATGTGTTGATATAGCTCATATGCTTATCTATGGAAGTGTTGATATAGCTCATATGCTTATCTGTTGAAGTGTGGATACAGCTTGTATGCTTATCTGTTGAGATGTTGATATAGCTAGTATGCTTATCTATTGTGAAATGGGAAATGTTTATTATGAGTCACTATCTCATATAAATTGTTGGCCAGGTTCTAAGCCGTTGATGTGAGTTGTGAAATTGATAATAAAGGGAAAATGAAATGAAACATGGAAATAATGGTCATGTAATGGAAATGGTTTATCAATTGATTTACGGGAGTCAAACATTTATCAATTGCTAATGTCTTAGTTACTGCTCATATTGTGTTTAGCATATCTCTACTGGGCGTTGGCTCACCCTATAATGGACATTATTTTCAGGTACAGGTAGCATGCCACCTCCAAGGACATAGCTTGGATGGTTATGGGAGTTGAAGACTCTTTTTGATTATTTTGTTTGTATTACATGTATATCAAGCCAAGGGCTTATTTTGTTTAGAGTTAGTACTCTTCTTTTGTGTAACCAAGTGTTGACTTGAAAAGCTGTAAGCCCGCAGGGCATTTGCTTTTGTTGTTAACATGTAATATTATTGTAAGAACTACTCTGATGAATGGAAAGGTGTTGATTTTCTTATATCACTGCATGTCTGAATGATGGGTATTATGTATTATTTTGAGGGCGTTACAAGGGCTGCCATACAGATTTCAAGTCGAGGATACACCCCTGGGTCTTTTAACCAGACTTTAGTCTCGAAAATCCGGAAACCTTGCATTCTAGGCCTCGGCCATTCGAACTCTGGTTTTCACCATCTCAGTTGATCTCCTAGGAACTCACCGCAAACACAGTCAAGTGGCTATACCAAACCACCATAAGTCATTCAGGCATGACAAACACTAAAGGAATTGCACCTTTAGAGGGTTTAAGGTTTCCTAAACCTAGGAAGTGCACAAGACAATGCAATATGGGGTGCACAAGATAGTGTGATACAAAGATACAAAGTGCACAAGACAGTGCGAGTGAGGGTGAATGAATGCACAAAATAGTGCTATACAAAATGCAATGCACAAAATAGTGCGATGTAAGATGAAATGCACAAGATAGTGCGATGTAAGATGAAATGCACAAGATAGTACGATGTAAGATGAAATGCACAAGATAGTGCGATAAAATGTGAAGTGCACAAGAAAGTGCTATACAATGCACAAAATAGTGCGATGTAAGATGAAATGTACAAGATAGTGCGATGTAATGCATAAAATAGTGCGATGTAAGTTTGCACAAAACAGTGCGATATATGGTGAAATGCACAAGATAGTGCGATGTAAGGGTGTGCAAGATGACACGAAGGTGAAATGCACTAGATAATGCGATGCACAAGATAGTGCAATACAGATAAAATGCACAAGATAGTGCGATGCACAAGATAATGTGGAGTAAGTTGAAGTGCACAAGATAGTGCAAAGGTGAAATGCACAAGATAATGCGATGCAGACAAAATGCACAAGATAGCGTGATGCGTAAGATAGCGCGATTAAGTTAAAATGCACAAGATAGTGCAATTTATGATGAGATTGTGCGGTAGATGCACGAAGTGAGATTATTGTGTGATAGATTACACAGAATAAACAAGTGAACAAGATTACAAATCAATACAGTGACAACGCATGTTTCATGCAAGATAGACAACCGATGCTATGACGTTAATTGAAAGCATGTTCGATGCAAGAGACAAGAGCATATTCTTTGCAAAATTGAAAGCATGTTCTATGCATGAAACAAAAGCATATTCTATGTAAAACTGAAAGCATGTTCTATGCATGATTGAAAGCATATTCTATGCGTGATTCATAAACAATGCAAGGCACGCGTGCGACATGAGTATATGTGAAAATGCACATTCTATGCAATAGAAGAGAACAAAATATGTAATTTTGATAGAACGACAAATCAAACAAAAGATGTTGTTTAGCGACAACCTCCGATTTACCCCTTGGAGACTTTGTAACATGCTCAAAAGGATATATTCTATTTATATTGGCAAAGGGTAACATCTGCAAGTCGCTTTGATCGTCATTCTGACTTGAAGCAGGCTTGAACTCGAGGTCGAGGTACACTCATACTCCAAAAAAATGGCGAGGCCTGAGAAGGTGCACCTGGAATGCAGTATCAAAATTTGCTGAAGTTAAAACACACAAAGATGCTCTAAATTTTTCCTCTTTTCTTTTGCTTTGCGGTCTAGGACCTATGTAGCTTCAGATAAGTCCTGGTTCTATTGCTCTCTCTCTCTCTCTTGACCTAGGTTGAACCCTACAGTTTATAAAAGAAAGAATTCTATTTTGGTAGATCATGTTGGGAATGGCACGGCACTCTGAGCACAAAACAATTTATTTTGGAAATTTGTTAACCGGGCATTGAGCCTATGACTGACCACAGTCAAAATGACTCAACAAAGGAAAAACAAAGGTAGAACAACCGAAACACATCTACTACACTCAAAACGACTCAAAACAAGAATCATGTCATGACCCGAACCCGCAAACCGGCCAGTAATCATGAGATTACCTACTGGCTCAAACCTGATACCAATTAAGAAAATTAATAATATGGGACCAGATGCAGAAGTAGACTTAAAAATTTTGTCCAATGAGCTATGCTTACATGGCATGTTCAAAAACATTTCCCATATACTTGATAATAACTCATACCACATATCAACAGTTAACATCTTGTACATCCAGGATCATTCAAACATATAGTCAGCTATACCCCAAAGAAAGCTTATACACATAAATGGTCTATCATGACCAACGGAAGTAGCAAAACAAGATACAAAAGATTATAAACAAAGCCTCTTGCGTGAGGCACCTAGGCTGACTTCATAAACTCAGGTTCCGTTCTTAAACTCCATAAAGGCTGGGGTTGAACGTCCTTTTGCTCACCTACATACATATAAATAAGAGTGAGCAAACGTCCAGTGAATAATACCAAAATAAAGAGGTTAATGAATGAGATTCGTTCATAAATGAGTCATACTTATAATGTAAACATTTGAACCACTATTCTCATTCACATTAGATTTACAAATCTTAACAAAGCAAAATGACCTCGGGTCCAACACATCATATCCATATGCAAAACGACCTCAGGTCCAATTCTTATATAAAACAAAACGACCTTGGGTCCATCTATACAAAACGACCTTGGGTCCAATACTCATTCATAGGCCGACTTCAGGTTTATTGGATCCATGTACCAATAACCACTGGTCCTCCACATCGTATTACCAAATGATCTTGGGTCCACCATTCTTATATTCATGATTATGCGCATAGGATCGGAATCTCATCCGTACCCATATTCAAAACGACCTTCGGTCCAACCAATTCTTTATTCGAAACGACCTTTGGTCCAATTCAAACATATCAAACGTATCAAACGGCCTCGGGCCCAATTCAACATATCAAGCGTATCAAAGGGCCTCGGGCCCATTCTCTTTATGTTCATATCTATGCGCATTTCATGTTCATGATCATGATCTCTTTTCATTCAAACAATCTTTGGCTCATTACGCTCATATTCAAACGGCCTTTGGCCCATCACGACATTCAAACGGCCTTTGGCCCATCAAAATATTCAACGGCCTTTGGCCCAATAAAATATTCAAACGGCCTTTGGCCCATCAAAATATTCAAATGGCCTTTGGCCCATCATCATTATATTCAAACGGCCTTTGGCCCATCTGTATATTCAAACATATCAAATGGCAAACGGCCTTAGGCCCAATTCGGACATATCAAACTTATCAAACGACAAACGACCTTACTCCCAATTCATATTCTTCGTAGAGTCTTATAAAAATTAGGCATATAGAATACTCATTCGTAATTCAAATCAACAAATCCATGAAGCTTATACGGAAATAGTATTTGGAAAATAACATACTTGAAAATATCTTTACTAAGATATTATTCATAGTGATTCGCTGGATGATTTGCCCCTGTGCTTGACCTTACACATTTCATAAACATAATGGGTCACAAGCGATTCAATCCGTTCTTAATTCATACAATCCTCTTAGGCCTCTTTCTTATTTTCTTAATCCATTTACAATGCTCAATGTATGCCTAAGAGTGCTCAGAAATGAAAGAGAATGGAAAACAATTCGTAAAACAACTTTTCAAGATTTTTGAAACAGGGTTCTCTGCTCAAGCGCAGCTTTCGCCGCTCGAGCGGACCCCTTTAGTTTGCAAAAGTACTGGTTACCCCATTTTTTCGGTCGAGCAGACATCAATGTCTGTAAAAGTTCTGGGAGCTAACATTTCACGCTCGAGCGGCGCTTTCCTCGCTCGAGCGGACATGCCGAATTCTAGAATTTTCAGAACTGCATTTGAGTCTCATACTCAGCATTCAAAGGCCCAAAGCTCGAATTTTTGGTATAAAAACATGGAAAATCATTACATGACATGGAAACACTTTTAGTTTAGAACCAATTACTCAAAATCATGGGCCAATGTCCAAAATCAAGCTCAAATCATTCAATTCCTTGCTCATAATTTTTGAGACTCATGCATGTATGATCTTACATGGGTTCATCATCTTCAAAACCTTTAGTTAAGTCTCATAACCTGATTATTCATGGATGCATGTCTTAAATGACTTCCAATTCAACTCATTTAACATGTCTTATACACAAACATGAAGACTCACAACAAATTGTTACATGCATCCACATATTGATCTCAATTTCATCATGATCAACATGCTTCACATTAAAATATACAAATTCATGGCAATTTCTTACATGCACGTATACATTGACTTCAAATTCATCAAATTCAACTAAATTCTTGTTCTTGGTCGCATAACAAGCTAGAATTCATGCAATGATAAACTTACACTCATGGAATTGAGTTCATTCACTCACCTAGGAGCTCCAATCTCCTAAATTCTAGCTAATTCTTTGAGTGTAGTTTCCAAACTCACAAACCTTAAGCCAAAATGCACAATTTGTGCCTCTTCTCTCTCTAGTACCGTGCACTCTCTCTTTCTAGAGTGTATAACCAGATTTTGAGCTCAAGAAAATGGTGAGTTTAAGTGTATATGGGCCTATTTATAGGCTTATCTAATTAGACTTGATTAAGGCTAATTAATTGTATCCAATTCAATCAGTTTAATCTAATTATTTGATCGAAATCAATTTCTAATTAAATTTCACCGTAGGCTCTAAAAATTACGCTAATTACAATGGCGTAGTCAATTTTAATTTTTGTGGCCGATAAGGCCTTCAATTTTCAGTTTATAATAGTAAGTTGAACAGATTTTCCTACAGTGAACAGATATAAAGCCAAAACCACATATAATCATGCAATTAGTACCCAAATTCAAATTGAGCACATAATTACAAACATAATCATGATTAATTAACATAGCACAGGACAGGGTTATCACAATCTTCCCCCCTTTAGGAAGTTTGGTCCTCCAAACTTATTTTACCTTTAGTCGAAAACAATTCAAAATACTTTTATTCAATAATTTCAATCCTTTTGATAGTCATTTGCTCAGTCTCTTAATCAAGCAACACTCTGTCTTCAACCAGTTGATGGTCCACCTTTTCTTCCATACAAGGCTTCACACGGTACTATACAGAACTAGAGCGAATGTCATTGTTGTAGGCAATTTTCTGCCAATGCTGAGTAGGTCTTTCTAACTTCCCTAAAAATCTAATGCATACATTTAGAGCATTTCTTCCAAAATCGAAAAAGTTCTTTCTGACTATACATCGATTCGCAGATAGAAAGCGGGACTGAATCACAATTCAGTTCCCATTGCCTCTTGAAGGCTTGCCAGAATCTAGACACAATGGATTCCTATCTGAAACAATAGATACTGGGACCCCATGCAAATGAGCAATTAACGACATGATGCACAAACCTCACATACTTCCATAGCATCAATTGTAAGGTACAGTAATACCAAAGTAGTCGATCTCTAACGTAGCACATATGTTCTCCACCATTCGACAGTTTACAACTTATAATTCAGTTCAATGTTCGATTCCCCGTTCCATCATGTCTTTCAACATTATCTAATAGTCATCAATGGGTATAAAGAAATTCATATATTAATCCCGTGACGTCAAATGTAATATCAAAGGAGTCAATCACATGTTAAACACAATTTACTCATCTCCGAGGCCCCAATTGCAGAATACAATGACACTGAGTAGTTATTTACAGGGCGTGCCGAATTCACACACTTTCAGATAATCGAGGTTTTCTAATCCCAATAATGTTCACAATCAAAACAATTCAGGGTTAGTAATTAACGTAACCTGACTTCCCAAAATCCGATAGCACTGAAGCAACTATTCTTCCATACAAAACACATTTTGATTAGTCAAAGGCAAATGTTCAGTACTGTTTATAACCAAATTGATTTGTTGTTATCGGTTTCCATAGCGTCAAATAAATAAGAAGATAGCAATATAGAAGCAATCCTTCTTTTAAAACATCTGATCACTGGATTTGCACAATTCAGTTCATTTACAACACGTGTCTCAAACGGATAGCCCACATAGGGCAGGCTAAATAAATCAAGCATTCCAAACGGATTCAAGTTTTGGATCTGTTCTGGTCATTTGTTCATGAACAATTCGTAATCTTCCTTGAACGAAATCTAATTACATAAAGATTCTCATCAAATCAATTCAGGCAAAGGTCTTGTCAAATCAAATCGAACAAAGGTCCCATCAACTTATATCAGATAGAGGTTCCATTAGGCCAAATCAAACAAAAGTTCCATCAGATCGAATTAGATAAAAGTTCTATCAAATCATTCTCAAATAGAGTACATTTGGTTTTGTAGGTCATACTTCGTTCGCATAGTCAATAATTTCACAACTACCCTAAGTTCATCAGTTCTCAAAGTCATACCAGAGTCATACATCACAACGGTTCATATCAAAGTGTTTCAGGTCATGTGCAATATGGCATTGTCCACATAAGTCCACATATAGGTGTACAGGCATGTAGTTATTCATATAAGGAGAAATGTATTATAGTCAATTGTCCACATAAGTCCACATGTAGGTGTACAGGCATGCAGTTTTTCATATCAGGAGAAATGTATCTTAGTCAATTTAGCTGTTCCCAAATAAGTCTTACATATAAGTATATGGTATACAATAACACATTAAACAAAGTTCCTCGGTTACACATAATATAAAATTCGTTATGCAGAAGTTCGAAATCAGCCATACAGTCTCAAAAGCATAGGTTTACGAGTCTAGTCTAATCACATAGTCCAGTCAATTTTTACCAATCACGGTACACGGTCTCACAAATTATAGAATTCATTATTTGGGGTGCTCAACTTAGTCACACAATCACAGAGTCATAATCCAAGTGGTTTAGTCAATAAAGACAGTGATATAACAAATCACCCTGAGCATAGGTTTAGATATATATATATATATATATGTATGCATATATAGAGTCAATCAACATCCTCAACACGTATTTCACAAATTTCCCAAATAGAGCATATACATTCAATAAGTAAGGTCTCGATCTTGTGGGTCTAACCAATCTAGATACATATGTAGCAGATATGAAAGAATACGCCGAACTGTACCAAATAATATCCCAGGCAAAGATGTACACATGCACTAGTTCAGAATCAATCGACACATAGGCATTTGTTTATAAACAGTATAGATACCTGGGATAACAGTCGCAGTATTCTGAGCATTTTTCGGGACGAGTTCTATTACTCTATCCTGATTAGAAGTTCCTACCATTGGTACGAATCCAGTTGAGACAGCAGGTCTATTCACATTTTGTTCAATCCGGGGACAGTTCCTTACCATATGGTCCATTCCACCACATCTATAACAAGCCCCAGAAATCCGGTAACAAACTCCTTGGTGTTTCTTACCACATTCATTACATGTCAGTGCTGTATTCCTTGTAGAGTTTGAAGTGCACGATAATCCCATATTTTGCTTTTTAAATAATCTTTTCTTTGAGAAAAAAAGCCTTGCCTCTTGCTTTTCCATTCAGAAGATCGGTTCATGTTAGCTTCGGTCACTAGTGTTTGGTCTAGCACCTCAATATATTTTGTGACTTCCAATACATTCACTTGGTGCTCTTGCACTGATAGTGGCAAAAAGGTTCTTGTCGCAGTGGTAACTGTTGTTGTCTTAAGATTTCTGCCATTTCTTGTACTATTCTTTCCAGTCTATCAAGTTGGGCTGTGGAAGAGTCTGCAAACTCATATGCTCTTGTTTTGTCCATGATCTACACAAACTCTTATCAAGCCATGCCAAGTACAGAAATGCCCAGTACAAAAATAAACACAAATACACATAGGCATATTTGCACATAGGTACATCGTTTCATATTCACACTTTACGTATCGTCAAGACACAAATGATCACATGTATAACAGATAATTGCATACTTAGCAGATATCGCGTGCTGAATACTTAGTAAATAATTACACACTTAACCATATTCATATTCCACGTATACACCCATTTGCAGAATCGAATGCATATAAGTAACAATTCATGGTTCAGATGTTCATGTACTTGCATTACAACAAAACAAAACTTGTTGTATACATTAACACAATTACTTATATCTCATGTAATCACATGTTCCCAATGCAAGCAAGCATGGACTTATCAAATGGATGCATCATAATTCTTTTTGAGACACCTTATGGCTCATTTGGACAAGTGTGTGAGTTATTAACTCGTGCTCTGATACCACTCTGTCATGACCCAAACCCGCCTCTATAGATTAAGGTCATAACCGGCCTCATAATCGGCCAGTAATCATGAGATTACCTACCACCTCAAACTTGATACCAATTAAGAAAATTAATAATATGGGGCCAGATGTAGAAGCAAACTTAAAAATTTTGTCCAATGAGCTATGCTTATATTGCATGTTCAAAAACATTTCCCATATACTTGATAATAACTCACACCACATATCAACAGTTAACATCTTGTACATCCAGGATCATTCAAACATATAGTCAGCTATACCCCAAAGAAAGCTTACACACATAAATGGTCTATCATGACCAACGGAAGTAGCAAAAGAAGATACAAAAGATTATAAACAAAGCCTCTTACGTAAGGCACCTGGGCTGACTTCACAAACTTGAGTTCTTTTCTTAAACTCCACTAAGGCTGGGGTTGAACGTCCTTTTGCTCACCTACATACATATAAATAAGAGTGAGCAAACGTCCAGTGAATAATACCAAAATAAAGAGGTTAATGAATGAGATTCGTTCATAAATGAGTCATACTTATAATGTAAACATTTGAACCACTATTCTCATTCACATTAGATTTACAAATCTTAACAAAGCAAAACAACCTCGGGTTCAACACATCATATCCATATGCAAAACGACCTCAGGTCCAATTCTTATATAAAACAAAACGACCTTGGGTCCAATAATCATTCATAGGCCGACTTCAAGTTTATTGGATCCATGTACCAATAACCACCGGTCCTCCACATCGTATTACCAAATGATCTTGGGTCCACCATTCTTATATTCATGATTATGCGCATAGGATCGGAATCTCATCCGTACCCATATTCAAAACGACCTTCGGTCCAACCAATTCTTTATTCAAAATGACCTTTGGTCCAATTCAAACATATCAAACGTATCAAACGGCCTCGGGCCCAATTCAACATATCAAGCATATCAAACAGCCTCGGGCCCATTCTCTTTATGTTCATATCTATGTGCATTTCATATTCATGATCATGATCCTTTTTCATTCAAACAGCCTTTGGCCCATTATGCTCATATTCAAATGGCCTTTGGCCCATCAAAATATTCAAACGGCCTTCGGCCCATCACGGCATTCAAACAGCCTTTGGCCCATCACGGCATTCAAACGGCCTTTGGCCCATCAAAATATTCAACGGCCTTTGGCCCAATAAAATATTCAAACGGCCTTTGGCCCATCAAAATATTCAAACGGCCTTTGGCCCATCATCATTATATTCAAATGGCCTTTGGCCCATCTTTATATTCAAACATATCAAATGGAAAACTACCTTAGGCCTAATTCGGACATATCAAACGTATCAAACGGCAAACGGCCTTAGGCCCAATTCATATTCTTCGTAGAGTCTTATAAAAATTAGGCATATAGAATACTCATTCGTAATTCAAATCAACAAATCCATGAAACTTATACAGAAGTAGTATTTGGAAAATAACATACTTAAAAATATCTTTACTAAGATATTACTCACAGTGATCCGCTGGATGATTTGCCCTTGTGCTTGGCCCTGCACATTTCATAAACATAATGGGTCACAAGCGATTCAATCCGTTCTTAATTCATACAGTCCTCTTTGGCCCTTTTCTTATTTTCTTAATCCATTTACAATGCTCAATGTATGCCTAAGAGTGCTTAGAAATAAAAGAGAACGGAAAACAATTCGTAAAACAACTTTTCAAGATTTCTGAAACAGGGCTCTCTGTTCGAGCGCAGCTTTCGCCGCTTGAGCGGAGTGCAGCTTTCGCCGCTCGAGCAGACCCCTTTGGTTTGCAAAAGTACTGGTTACCCATTTTTGCGCTCGAGCGCGACTTCAGACGCTCGAGCTGAGAGTCAAAATATGTGACTGGGAGGTCGAGTGTGACCATTTCCGGTCGAGCAGACATCAATGTCTGCAAAAGTTCTGGGAGCTAACATTTCATGCTCTAGCGGCGCTTTCCCCACTCGAGCGGATATGTCGAATTCTGGAATTTCCATAACTGCATTTGAGGCTCATACTCAGCATTGAAAGGCCCAAAGCTCGAATTTTTGGTATAAAAAGATGGAAAATCATTACATGACATGGAAACACTTTTAGTTTAGAACCAATTACTCAAAACCATGGGCCAATGTCCAAAATCAAGCTCAAATCATTCAATTCCTTGCTCATAATTTTTGAGACTCATGCATGTATGACCTTACATGGGTTCATCATCTTCAAAACATGTAGTTAAGTCTCATAACCTTATTATTCATGGATGCATGTCTTAAATGACTTCCAATTCAACTTATTTAACATGTCTTATACACAAACATGAAGACTCACAAAAAATTGTTACATGCATGCACATATTGATCTCAATTTCATCATGATCAACATGCTTCACATTAAAATATACAAATTCATGGCAATTTCTTACATACATGTATACATTGACTTCAAATTCATCAAATTCAACTAAATTCTTGTTCTTGGTCACATAACAAGCTAGAATTCATGCAACGATAAACTTACACTCATGAAATTGAGTTCATTCACTCACCTAGGAGCCCCAATCTCCCAAATTCTAGCTAATTCTTTGAGTGTAGCTTCCAAACTCATAAACCTTGAGCCAAAATGCACAATTTGTGCCTCTTCTCTCTCTAGAACCGTGCACCCTCTCTCTCTAGAGTGTATAACCAGATTTTGAGCACAAGAAAATGGTGAGTTTAAGTGTATATGGGCCTATTTATAGGCTTATCTAATTAGACTTGATTAAGGCTAATTAATTGTACCCAATTCAATCCGTTTAATCTAATTATTTGATCAAAATCAATTTCTAATTAAATTTCACCATAGGCTCTAAAAATTACGCTAATCACAATGGCATAGTCAATTTCGATTTTTGTGGCCGATAAGGCCTTCAATTTTCAGTTTATAACAGTAAGTTGAACAGATTTTCCTACGGTGAACAGATATAAAGCCAAAACCACATATAATCATGCAATTAGCACCCAAATTCAAATTAAGCACATAATTACAAACATAATCATGATTAATTAACATAGCACAGGACAGGGTTATCACAAATCAAGACAAAAAAAAAAAAAACAAACACAACACTTGGATATTTTCCGCTAGTGGGAGACCTTTCGGTTCACAAGGAGCCCACTGCTTCTCCAGGTATTGTGTTCCACCCTTTCTCATTTGTGATTCTCATATCACTTTAGCACTCAATCTCTTTTTCTCTGAAAAGCCCTTTCCTTACTTTTTCTCTCAACACACATCTCTCTATTCTTTAATCTCTCTTATTTTTTATCCCTTCCCAGGTGTGGTTGGTAGATAAGTTGAAACTTGTGGGCTCTTGCCCCTAACATTTTTCTAGATTCTCCTTATTTCGCTCACAACTAGTGAGCTTTCCTACAGGGGAGTTGTGGTGCGATTAGACATGCAGCAGCCCTACAATAGACATCACTTGGTGATGGCCTTGGCTTTACTTGACCAAGATGAGTTGCAGTATGTCTCGCCGGCCAGGTATACAAGTGATTGGTCTCACACATTGCATTTTCTAATTCCCTATTCCAGTTTAAACGCCAATTTGGGTATGATTGTCCAGATGAGGGAATCAAATATCCAACTCCATTTCTAGCTCGTGCTTCACACTTGGCTTGATACCTCATTGCTTGGAGGATGAGAGATTTTTGGCCTCTCTACTGCTAACTTCAGTTGTGCCTTTTCTGGCAAGTATAGTGCCCTTTCTGGCGAGTATGGTGCCCTTTCCGGCAAGTATGATGCCCTTTCTAGCAAGTATGTTGACAACAGGGAAAAGACAGAAAACCTGACTCAACTATGCCCCTAGTTCTTTATTTTGACCATTTTTTTTTTGTTTTTGGCTTTCTGCTAAAACAATTTTGACCAACATGAGAGTTAGATTAGCATACTTATTAGATTTTCTAATTTGAAATCATGTAAATCAGGTTATGAGCACTGAAAGTTTTCCTTTTTTTGATGCAAGATATGGTCCAGTTTTGGAAAAATAGAATAATTTTCGAGAAAACTAGTCAACCTCACTAAAAATCTTCAAAACTATTTTTGCATATAGCCATTGCTCAACCAATACGGAATCTACTCTCGAGATGCACAATCTCAGATCTGAACTTGATTTGTCTTGCAGCTGAATCCTTTAACAGAATAAGACAATCAATTTTGAACGAAGACGAGCCAATTTGCACATGGATAAGATAATCGAGTTGAACAAGGATCAGCCAATCAACATGGATGAGACCAGCAAGCTGAAAATGGTTGGGGCCAAACTTCAGGATGAAGTTGCCTACATATCCCAAAGATGGGAATCAGGTTGTACGTAGTTCCGGGTTAAGGTGCACTCAGGTATTCACACTCTCATTTTGTGCTCTAACTTTTGCCAAGGCTGCTCTTTCGGGTTTTCAACCTTGCGAGCTATTTTTCTTTGTTCTTCTTTTTTCTTTTATTTTTATTTTTTCTTTTTCTTCATTTTTCTTCATTTCCATTTTTTTCATTTCGTTATTTTCTTTTCATTCTTTTCTTGCTCTAACTTTTGCTTGGGTCGCCCTATCGGGTTTTCTGCCCAGCGAGCCTCTCAAGGATAGAAAAGTTTAACTTGTCCATGTTCATCGATTTTGAGATCTCGAAGCCATCTGAATCCAGGAGAATGGTTGTTGTTCGCTGATGATGTAGGAGCCTATCCAATTGGGCCTGAATTTGCCCTTAATGTTGTAGATAGGAACTCGATTGTCCTTCAGTAAAACTTTTCTTTTCTCCATTCTAGGATTTGGCTTTTTTGCCGATCTTGGTTTTCTGAATGACCCATCTTTTGAATCTTCGAATATTTCTGACCTTTTTTGCCTGTAATTTTCGGGCTGTTCTCATCTAGCTATGCAAGCTTCCTTGATCATATCTAACCTTCTTGCCCCTAGTTCAAGAGCTGCTTCCAATCTGACCATTCAAACCTCAAATTTTGATTGATCGTTGAACATTCTGAATCAAAGTTTAAAAGCAAAGGGGTCGAGTCTTGAGGCTAAAAGTGATCCTACACTGTACAATCTCAAGACCAATTCCAGGCATGTCTTCGTAGGACCACGCAAAACATTTTTTTGAAATCTTTTAAGAAAATGACTAGTCACTCATGCTCTCCAGAAAACAATGTAGAACCAATCTGGATTAAGCCAGGATCCTTCTCAGTACTCACATTACACACATGATCTTATTCATTAAGGGCTTAGCACGCCTCTCTTCCTTTCAGTTAATCAAATTTTTGCAGATCCCGAGGAATTCCTTCCTCTTTGTTTTCATCACAGTGTTCAAAAAGGTTTTGAAAAACTTAGGTCAATGTAATGACTAAAAGGCACAGAAAAAGTAAGTGAAAATTACTACCGTTTCATTCAGATCTTCTAACACAACTGGAGCAATGGTAGAAACAGATGTAAAAGAAAGAGTATAAAAGAAAAATGCAAAACAAGAAAGTGATGCCCGAGTTAACACGCTCGAAATCACCAACCTCCAACACAACAAGACAACCTCCATACAAAAAGACTGACTCAATACGACAAGACTGACTCAATACTCAAGTCTGAAAGTAAATAAACAACATTTGCACATTGCTCAAAACAGTGCGTGTCATCTGCCATATCTGGTGTAAAAATGAGTGCCATCAATAAGTGGTTCATTCCTGATCACATAGTCACATTATCCCCCAAGTTCATCGATCCAGTACCGATAGACTTTGTAGGACTTGGTGCGACGATGACCTCGTTGTCAATCAGATCTTGAACTTCATGGTGAAGACGATAACAACTGTCAGTGCCATGACCGATTTGTCGATAGAAGGCACAGTACTTGGTAGTATTATGCCTGGCTGGAAGGGGATTCGGGAGAGGTTGAGGCTCAAGAGGTTTGAGATGGCCTTGTCCTATAACGATTTGGAGAGCTTTGGACAAGGTCATATAGAGGGGATTGAAAGTGCGGTTACTAGTTTTGATAGGCTTGACAGAAGGCTTGGTAGGTGTTGACTGGGTTTGATGATCTCTTATGGGTGTAGGATTGGAGCTAAAAGGAGTGTTTTTGGTATGATATCCCTTTTCCTGGCTTGCCTCTTGATTCAGAATGCTCTCATCCTGAGTGGCAAAAATGTCATCCATAGTCTTTGCAACAACTACGAGCACTTGCTATTTGTTCAGTCCTTCAGCTTTCAAAGCCTCAACAGCCCACTGAAGATGTTCATATGGACCAATGTCTGCCCCTACCTTGTTCTTGCCATTTGCCTCCACTTTACAAAGGGATTGGCCTTCTTCCAATGCAGCCTGTCCCAAGGTTGGGGAGCCTTTTAACATGAAATTCCTGGTATGTGATGTGGTCGATGATGGAGCCAATATCCCAAAGGTTAGATTTGCCACAGTTCTCTGAAGATCTTCAATCATGTTCATTAGCTTAGAAGTAGTGGGTTCATGGATTTGAGATGATTGGGGTTCAAGTGTATCCATCATACACAAGTCCATGCTTTCTGGAATGAACACCTCAAGCTTGGGTAAATAGGCTAGGGTGATATATATGCTGGGGTTGTAGGTAGATGGCAGTGTATGGATTAGATTGAGATGTAGAGATAATAGGTTAAGGGTGGCCTGAGGTCCTTTTGGTGGAGCCATGATCTCTTCGTCAATAAGATCTTGAATCTTATGACGAAGGCGGATGCAACAATTTGTATCATGACCGTGCTGCTGATAATAGACATAGTATTTAGATGGGTCATATCTTGGTGGAAGAGGATTTGGAAGGGGTCGGGGTTCTAGGAGTTCTAGGTACCCTTTTTCTCGCAGTATTTTCAAAGCTTGAGAGAGACTCATGTAAAGAGGATGGAAATTTCAGGCTTGGAGCCGAGTTGAAGTGGTTGGTTTTTGGTCATTGAGGGGAGTGGTGACAGTGTTTACTTCTGAGCATTTCGCAGCTGTGCTACCATTAGTAGTAGCATTGGAACTGCGAACAACATTCTTATTCAAAGGCTCATTATCTTCCACAAAGATCCCTTGTCTGATGGCTCCTCGATTTGAACCCCCATTTCATGAAGCTATGAAAAGGTAAACAGAGGTAGAACGATCACCTTCTGCAGCAACTTGCCATGCAGATTTCGAATAATCATCTTGATCTGATCTTTTTTGGAAGGCCTTGTAGTCATCATCGAGGCCTTCACTTTCTATCTCGTCACAAACTCTGAGAAACCCTCTTTTAGCTCTTGGCGGGTGGCTTCGAGATCACGAGTTGTGACCTCGATATGTGTGTTGTAGGAGTATTGAGCAATAAAGGCCTCAGCCATCTCTTTCCAGTTTTGTTTCACAGAGTCCTCTAATTTAGCATACTAGATTGCGGCTATCCCAGACATGGTTTTGCCAAAGAGAGACAACTTCTGGGCTGGAGTCAAACCCATTGGCCTCAGGATATCAGAAAATAGGCGGAGGTGCACCATTGGGTCTTCAAAGCCGTCAAAGCGGTCGATATGTGGCATTTTAAACCGCTCCGATAAGGTAACTGCAGATTCAGTATACTTGTCCTCTAAATCCGGGATGGAGTTCACTCCCTGTGCTCGTTTGAATAACTTCTCTAGTTTATTGACCTTAAATGCAGTTGGTTCAACCTCAAATTCAAATGGAGCTTCGGTTTGACAGACAGGAGCTTTAAGGGCCTGTGTTGGGATTGGCTCTGCCGGATTGCCCTGAGTCTCTTGGACATTAGCAATATGGGTAGTGGCTTCGGGTGTCGGGTTACTCGTGGAAGGTGCATGAGATGCAGAAGCCGCGGCCGGCTGTGGCTGTTGTTGTTGCAGCCAGTTTATCACCTCAGCCTGACGAGCTGTGACCTCGGCCTGATGAGTAGCGTCTTGCTGCAATGCTTCAACTGTTTACTGTAGGTACTACATGAGTTCTTCCACACTGGATAGGGGATATTGTGCCATTTAGAATTGGCGTTTGAACTCATGTTAAGTGAGAAGCAGATGACCGTTTCTGGACCGGACTGGACACTGGTGAACCGAAGGGTGACTGCAGTAGACACTGCACTGGTAAATCCTGCCTGATCTCCTCCGTCTTGTACCCCGGGAGGGGAAGTGAGGTAAACTTTGGTTGCCTCTGAACAAATTCCAACCTAACAAAGTCTATCGATACAAGTCCAGAGTACTTGGGAGATATCGAAGCCTTCTGAAGCTATGGTTCCAGGACTATCTAGCAAAAGAGAAAACAGATAGTATCCCAACCCAATTTCACTAGACCGGATATGATCACAGCTGAATGACTGTGCTCTCTACTGAGTTCTGCCCCAAAACAGATACCAACTTGGCAACTGATATGCACATCCCTGTACAGTTTCACTGTAAAGCACATACCAGTTAAGTAAGAGCCAAAACACCCCTATGATAAGGTAGGGTTATCCTGTCCTAGTTTCGTCAGGAGCTAGGGTTTTCACTATGCATAACAAGTGGTTTCACACAATCCTACATTCGGGTAAGCATCTTATCCTAGTTTGAAACAGTCTCTATGGTTTCCAATATGTAACTAGGTCGATTGGTCAAAAAGGGTACCTCAGCAAGACTACCTAATATACCTCTCACACCTGACATCGAGAAGTGAAAGGAAGATCAAACGGTATAGCGGTAGTCCAGATCCAAGGGTTATGTTTCCATCGTCGCAAAGCCCGTAACCGGTTAGCCTTTGGCATGCTTTTCTAAGCAAGCCTCTGGTAAACCGTTCAAGAATAGCAGATGGCAAACATAGTGACTTAGGTGCACCAATGCAAATGCAAATGCAAAGAAACACATAAGTGTAGATAAAATGTCATATCATGAGTTTGAGTCAAGTTCTCTAAATCCCCAACAGAGTCGCTAGAAACTGTAGTCTGAGTTTTTCGCGCCCCCTTTCGGAAGCTCGAAAAGAAGCCCTACAGTTCGGACTCCCGCAATTCTGAATCTAATTTCACAAGTGTAATGTGAAACTGATAATCACCAAAGAGTTTGAATCCGACAAATCGTTTTGAAAAATTGATTTTGAATCAAAAAGTCCAAAAATTGGACTGCTTTGCTAGATACAGAGTCGCCACCTAAATATTTTATGTTGGAGAAATTTAGGAAACCCATGACTCATGCCAAAGGCCACGTGTCCGTCATCACAAAAGTTGCCTCGTCTCGAGAACTTAGGTACGAGGGGGAAGGTCATGAATTGAGCACCCCCACTCGCCCGATCAAAGATCGGCCTCTACTAATAATAATATGATTTTTTTATAAACATTATGTGCTCTTGTTGATTATTAAACTAGCATTACCATGTGATGCGCACAATCAAGTGTAGACTAGTTTGCTCAATTTGGAACAATTCAACTCATGTTTGTTTGCGAAAATGGTTTGAATTTGCCACCTCAAGTGGGTTTAAAGTTTGCGAATTTGTCACCAAACATAGTGGGTTTAAAATATGATTTGTCACTCAACAAAGTGGCCTTAAAACGCATATTTGTTGAATCGTTCCAATCCAAACAACGAGTCTTCATCTACAGACATTCAAGCAATTTAGCAAGTAAGCACATAGCCTCATAGCAAGCGTGCTAATCATGACAACATTCACATTCATGCAAGTATGCTAAAGCATAAAAACTCACCTAGTACTCCAAGCTAAGAAGATATGAGTTAGAAAAATATGCATGATTCCTAACTATACAAGATGCCTAATGTAACATATGCAACATGCAATTAATAGGCTCGGCTACTAATATGGCATATGAAGTAATTTAAATAACATGCAATTGAGCACGTATTCAAATAAGGTATTGAAATAACAATGCAGTTTGAATGATGCACCGAGCCTCAGTGCATGCACTACGAATAAATGGATGCAAGCATAAGGTATGCTAATTGAAACATGTCCCTAATCTAACCATCAAAAGTGATTAAATAAAAGGGAGAAAGACGTGAGGTTGGAAGACATACACACACACATGCACACTTATTACAATATTACGCCCTCGCGAACAAGGGTCCGAATGAATAAAAGCTAACTAGCTAGCTAAACTAAGCTAATTAAGCTAATTATTACAACACTTCGAATGAATAACAAGCTTACTCTAAACTAGTTAATTAAAACAATTAAATAATTAACTATCTAAGCTAATTAATTATTACAAAGCAAATTAATTAGCTAAATACTTAACTAATTAATTACAAAGCAACAAAGCCAATTAATTACAATATGAATTAATTAACTACTCTATTTAAATAATTACAACATTAATTATTTAGCTACAACTAACTAACTAATTAATTTAAACAAATGGTCCCGGGAGGCAAGGGATGCCCAATGCATGCTCAGTTTCCACCCGAAGAATGCTTGCCAATTGCCTCTATTACACACCCTATGCACTAGTCCTCCTTCTCTAGATCAACTCTGCTCTGCATGACAAGCTTTCTGCCAAATTTTCATTGGTGGCCGACAGGCCAGAAGTGGTGGCCGGTCGGCCACCAGCAAGGGGTGTCGTCCAACAGTGGTGGCCTGCTGGCCAATAGCAGTGGCCGGCTGGCCACTGGTGATGCTCCTTTTCTTGCTGCAACAGAGAGCAAACAGGGCAAAGAAGAGGCATTCTCACAGGTTGTTTGTACTATGTATCACCCCTTATCATCAACATAAGCTCAAAGGAATAATACATTTGGCCCTCAAACCATCAATCAAGCAATTTCCATGCATGATGGCTAAGGGACCAAATTGTACAATTTTAATGAGTGCAAAATAAGACTCAAATGCCATCACCCTATCATGCATGATCAAGGGCAACGGAGACCTAGGAAAGTGGCACATTTCATCACTTTTGAGTATGAAACGTCCTATTTTCCTTGTGTTTAAATTAACGTCCGATTTGAACACATAAAATGCAATACAAATGAATGTTTATCTTGTCACTTTTACTTGCCAATTTTGTTTACACATTTTAGTTACCAAATTATGCTTTAATCAATTTGTCCATTTGGTGAGTGTCTTCTAAGATAAAAGAAGTGTCAACCAAGGGATAATGTAAGGCAAGAGAGAGATCATGTCGTTGATAATGAACCCTCAAAGAGGATTAAACCATTAAGCATTACCTCAATCTCAAGCTTAAAAGATCCCAAGCTTGAAACAACCCTCAAAAGCAAATAAAAGAGTGAAGCAAAGAGGGAGGTTGCAGAGTTTATAGTGCTGAAATTAAGTGAAAAACAACACCAAAAGATATTATCAACTCAAACAAGAGGTGTCTAAGACCTTAAAACACCAACTTGTGAGGACTATTAAACTACAGCCATGCAAAACAAGACTCAAATGAACTAACCAGCCCAAAACAGAGCTAAAACAAGCCATTTCAGAGGCTAAAACATGCTGGACTTGAGCTAAGTTAAGCTAGAAAAACATGCTAACATATGAAGCTAACTAAGCATGCAAACAAGATAGAAGGAGGGGAGGCTAACCCCTCAAAATTTGGACTTCAAAATGAGTTTTTTGCCACTGAAAAACCTCTAAAATTCAGTGGTTAAAGGGCCCAAAAAAGTTGGTTTGAAAGTGGTGAACAAAGGTATAAAAACCTTACAAACAAAGAAGTAAGAAGGGTGAACCCCCGCTAACTGAAAATGGCCTTAAACCACCACCTTTAGGCCACAAAAATAGAGTTTTTTACAGTTCAAAATCATTCCCAAAACAATAGAAGAAGATGGCAAAGCAAGTATGCAAAACAAGTTTAAAAGGCAAGTATTATACCTCTTGAAGAGAAGATAAAAATGAAGCAATAAATCAAGCCAAGACCACCTGCTAGAGCTCAAAGAGGGTCCTAAGTAACCTCAGCCCAAAGATAAGCAACTTTGGTTAAGGGTTGATGGGCAAACTTGAAGTGTATGTAGGCTAATTTGCACAAACTTGCAAAAGAGAGAGAGAAATGTAGAGAGAGAGAGTTGTAGAGAGGGAGACTCTCAAAATTTTTCTAACCTTGAAAGCAAGAAGAGATGTCTTCTATATATAGAAATATAGGATCTTTGGTTGAAAATAACTATAAAAGGACAGCTGGAGCAGTGTGGAATAGCTAGAGGGAAAATATCTAGTTTTTACACTGATGGCCGACAAGCTTACAGTGGTGGCCGGCCGGCCATCACTGATGACCGACAGGCAAAAAATGGTGGTTTGCCGGCCACAAATGGTGGTTGTCGGCTACCTACCGGCCATGCCTCCAGGCCTGACTTCAAATGGGCATATCTTCATCATCCGGACTTGGTTTCAAGTCATTCTTGAGTCTAAATTGAAGCCCCGGAAGTCTAATTTTCGATAGTGGAAGCCTCACATCAAATTCTAAGTGTGCAAAGAGATATGTCTATTTTAGTAAAGGTTGCTCAGTTTTGGCTTAACCAGATTGATGCTTATCTTCAACCAGCCATATCTCTCTCATCCGGACTCGACTTTAAGAGATTCTTGAGTGTAAAATGAAGCCTCGGAAGTCTAATTTCTAATGGTGATGGCCTCATAACTAAAGTACAAGTGTATAAAAGGATAGGCCTGATTTAGTGAGGCTGCCCAGTTTTCCCTTAACGGTTTCAAGCTCAACCACTTCCCCGACTAGTTTTCTTTTCTCCACTCTTAATTTCTTCAGCTCCAAACCTCTAAATAAGATGTTTAAATGGATTTTTCAATGAGTTCACCTCTCTTCCATTTATTTACACTTTATCCTTGCTTGGTTTACCAAAAAGTGTAACTTTTAACAAAATACGAGCCTCAAAACATCGTAAAAACTTTTTGAAAAATATTTTAAAAGAGAGGATTTTAAGGTCTAAAAAATTTTTTTGGTTAAAATAGTTTTGGTCCAAAAATGAGGTGTAAGGTTGGGATTTAGAGCTCTCCTTGCTGAAGAAATTGAACATTTGCATAGCATAACTTTCATCATTGAGTGATTAATCAGTGGCACCCAAGTCTTAAGGGCAATCAAAAATGGGATGTCTACAAAGACATGAGGAGGTGCTTCTTTGTATGATTCCTTAGCTAGGCTAACGTTTTTTAATGGTGTTTACCACTAAGCGCAAAAATTGCAGCATAGTAATGAAAAAGATAAGGCCGACAAAGTTGTTATGACTCTAAGAATTTGACGCATCGTTCATAAGAACATTGTGTTAAATTAGACACTTTAGTCTTATTCGCGCTTAAGTTGTTTCAGGAGCTACTATAGATATATAGCTTATTCTCTCCTTCTTGTAGATAGTAGAATTAATTGCAACTAACTATGAAGCGAGAAATAGAGATGGCAAGAGGAGTATCGTCATGTTTCAACTAGATGTTGTAAAGTGTGCAGAGAATAAAATTGACTTGAAGATGTAGAGGATTAGCACTTACTAGTTAAATTTGTGACTTAGGCGCACTAGATATCTCCATGACATCCTTTTATAATCTAGTGAACATGAGTTAGTCATAAGTCATTGCTTAATTGGACCTATGTATTTACACTTGTTTTCGAAAACTCACACATTATAATGATTGGAATTAGTTTATGACATTGGTCATTAATCGGTGGCTTATTGTACTTAATCACATTGATGAGAAGGTGACATGGATGGTTTGAATAGGCCCCCTTGGGCCCACTTGCTTGTGGCATCTTGCTCTCATGTGAAAGTGCAACTTTGTTTGCAATAGCTGTGCACAAGTAAGTTAGAAAGCCACAAAAGGGCATCTGTATTGGCACATTTAGTCACATAAAGTTTTCTTAGCAGAGGTGACGTGAATAGAGTTTTGGAACTCTATAAGATAGAGAATTCTAAGTATAACGCTTTATGTAGCCTAGTTGAGAATGGAAAGAAATTTCCAATATCCTAGATACAGTGAGAGCAACGTGTCTACTAGTCGATTACTCCATTAGAGAAGAATACTCTATATTTTTAGTTGCGTGATAGCGAATGTGAAAAATTTACACATCACTAGGTGATTGAGAGGGAAACATTCATAATTGCTCTACAAGATAATAAAGAGCCTAGGATAATACCAAAGGCTCTCTAGTCCCCTGTTTTTAGAAAGTGGATCAATATTGCACATTTTAAGACGAAGTCTTTGAGAATTAACCATTTCTAGGATTGGGTTAACTTTCTGCTATGACACGAAACTGTTCTAAAGTTATGCGCGATTTGGATAGTCATTTTTTCAAGCATTGCTAGTTCCAATAAATCTTTTACGGCCTAAAACAGTTATCCAAATAGTGGTTCTTAGATTTCATTGAGCTATGATAGGCCAACGGTGATCAATGAAGACCACTGAGGTATAATCAACGGTCTAAAAAAAGTTTTTCCTTACTTAGTCATTATGAGCTAGGAATTTTTAGGGTTGGCAGTCCTCTGTTTTAGACACGATGGAAATGGGTGATGTAATGTATATGCTCGGATGCACGATCCTTAGGGATTGTTCTGGGAGAATTCTTGGTTTGTCTTTGATGACTTACATAAGGAATATTCTAGAATGATTCTAGATGTGAAACTGCAAACTCATTGACTTACCTATTGGTAAAAGCTAGAGCCTTAACTTTTGAGTGAATTCTCAAATTATCTCAGAGAGAAACAGATGATCTATATTCCTTGATCTTTTGTTGTAGGAGCCTGAAGTACGCTATGTGGGCGTATTCGGCATGATGAGTGTTATCTTTTGTAAATGGTCAACTGAGTAGTTTAGACCTTAACCTTGCTCATTAGACTTTGGATAAGATGCTTTACTGGTAGTATATAAATTTGCCTCTTGTAAGATTCAATGAGCTAGTTGGGCACATCTTGAATGAATACAAATTGGTCACTAGAATGTCTTTAGAGAGATAGTGATCTCGAACCACTTCATGTGAGGCGTACATGGTGGATTCCATTGTATATGCTTATCGCAAAAGGTGCTAGTAGGGCCTATGTTTGGAATAGAATTACACAAACGGTAGTTGTGTTTTTCAATCGATCGCTTATTTTTGTGAGATTATGGGATATTGGTATTATTATGATTTGTGTCATAATGATTAGCAGATGATGATGTCAGTAGGCAAGATTGGCTCACTCACACATGCAATCACCCTTGGCGCTTGGGAGCGAGCAAAGATGAGACTAGTGGTTTATTTTATTTTGGAGCCAAGAAAAGCTTAAAATTATCCATTATGTATGTCGCCTTGGTTGCAGTCAAGATGAGGTCGTGTAAAAGACCAAACATGGATGTTAGTATCCACTTTCCATGTTCTGCCTGTTATGATTAGCCGAATGCGAGATCTTATTTAGCGTCTGGAAGGCAATCAAATAGAGAATTCGGGTTAGGCGCTAGTAAACGACTCGCGTGCTTAAGAGCGACTAAACTAAGATTTGTACAGTGTATTAAGTATGACGTCACTCTTTGGGAGAGTTACTACACCGTAGCATGTATTCATACTACATATGCTTGGCGACTGAGTAATGAGGTGAGAGAATGGATCTATGCTTCCTTACCGTGTGAGTCTTACGTGTCATTATTGATATGACTATCACTTTTGTACTTTTTTGTGACCTTTGACTATGTCATAAGGTGAGACGTTGATGTTCTGCTACTTTAGTATGTTGCTCGCAGTCATGTATGATTCGACCTTAAGGGACATCATTACGAAAGCAGTCAATCCTAAACTAAATGGCATGAGGGTGAAGGGAAGAATATCTAGTATTATACCTCTGTTATATATTTATTACCGGTAACTCACATCGCTCTGTATGAGAGGCAGATTGAGTTTGAATGTATTGCATGATATGAGAGGGTCGAGCATGCTTTGTGAGGGATTAGAGATGCTTGGACTGGTGTAATTGGATGGGTTTAGGGTACATGAAACAGTATTTTTGTTACCTTTGGGTTGCTGTCTCTATTCTTGCTCGTTTCAAGTTTCTAGTATAGAGCTCCCACATTTAGGTGTTCTCAGCAGTCGCACTGTCCATTGGCCAGTATGAGTTTGTTCTAAATTTGGGTAGATTGAGATAAGGATGTAGCAGTGTTATGCCAACCCATGTGCAAGTGGAAGATGTTGCTAAATGGGTCACATTTCGAACTTGGGTTTGGACGCCCATGGTGGCATGACCCATGACCCATGTAAGATCCATTTGAATTTAAATTCAAAGCTATCCTAAGAGATAATAGGATAGCTTACCATCCCATTTTATCTGGGATAAGGATGGGTGGTTACCCACATCTCTATATATTAAACTTATTAATATACGTATTATCATGAGAGTGAATTACGGAAGCAAAACGTAATATTGCTTGTAAAAATATTTGTGCTTTCAATCTCATTGCCATTGAAGAACACATGCCTTTGTACTGTGAATTGTGTGGGTATTACTAGCATTGTAGTATCACTCCACTGTTGGGATTCTAATTGGTGATTCGGAGGCACGTGATTCACTTATTAGGTTCATTATTTTTTGATTCAAGATATTGAGGTATGGATTGAATCCAGTAATCCACTGTGTATAAATATTCCTACATAATATATATATATATGCATAATCACCTCTCATTCTCAAAGCTCTCTTTTTCTCCCTCTTATCTCTGCCTTCTTCCTCCTTTTTTATCCCCTCTGCTTCATCTCTTCTATGCTTCATCTCTCTCTGTGTTTAAATATTTGTGATCAAAATTTTGAGTTTAGACTAAAAGTACTTAGAGTGAGAGTTAGCAATTTGATCAAAGAGGAGAATTGTAGATTTTGTCAAACCCTACATATATATTATCTTATAATTTTGATCTGTTACCTTTGGAGATCTATAGAGAAATATCAGATGATTAAAGTGTTAGTGATACAGGAAATTAATTTGAGGTAATTTGGATGCTCTAAATCTCTTTACAAAGAGTTTTATTTTAATTACTTCCAATTTATACTTTATTAGTTATACTGGTCATTTGATAATTTTTGTGAAATTATTCTATGTTTCTATATTGATAAGTTTGATTACTCTGATCATTTGATAAAATTCTATGAAGTTATTCTATATTGATAATGTTAATTTATCTAAGTGATGTGGAATTGCTTTGTACATGAATCGAGTGAACCTTGCCAATAAGTCGTATCAAGAGGCTCGGATAAGCGATTGTACTCAGGTGAGATTGGTGAGGTCGATTACTAATCATGTATTGAGTAGGACCTAATATTTGATCCTAGGTAAGTTATCATTTGTTGAGTTGATTTGTTTGTGTAGTGTAATGTCATAAATTGTTGGTTCACCACTGATTTATTCTCTATCAGAGCATTATTGTTCCTATCGTATTGTATACTTTCTGAGTTAATTTATTTTTCAAGTGCGAAGCAAATTTAGTGACAACTGGAATTGAAGCATTTAAAGAATTTACTGAGTTGGATATTTTGGAACGACCACTATATATTATTTTTTGGAGACAATTGTATAAATTATATATTTTGGAGATATTTGTGTAAATTATTTTGGAGATGATTTTGTATATTTGAGATTATTAATGAGAGGCCCCTAATTTTTGTAAATCCTATTGAGGCCCTGAAGTTTGAATTACTATAATAAAAGCTCTTAGTTTCTTGTTTCTTCTCGAATTTAACTCTAGAATCGAAAACGCATCATGAACGCACCCTTACAAACCCTAATCGATCCTAGTAGCTTAGTAATCATTCCTGAAACTCTAATATTAATTATTTAACTCTCTAATTATAGATTAATCATTCTAAACCTAGTTTCTGATTTTCACCGTTTCCGTTTAGTTATTCACCTTTTAATTCAAAGCGAAGTAATGCAAACCGAATTATTTTTCCTATCACTATTTTAATTAATTCTATACTTGAAATAGGTATTTTAATTCATAAATTTAGCCCCTGCCCTCACAGTTTATTTCTATTGCACAATAGCCTCAAATTCATTACTTTATATATATAAAAGTACACCTCAATATAATAATTATTTTCTTCAAATATCTATATATATATATATATATATATATGTGTGTGTGTGTGTGTGTGTGTGCGCGCGCGCGAGTTGATGGTTCTCCATCAATTTGTTTGTAAAGATCTAATTAAACAAGATCTGTTATTTGTAATATCTGTGTATTAATAAATAATTTTACAGTGATAAATTTTTCATTACTTTTATTTTGTATGTTTAAGTGTATTGGTGTGTTCCTGTGAATGAATAAGCTAGTATGTATTATGTGAGTGTAAGTGTAAGAGTGAGACGTAGTAATTGATTAAGTGGTCTGAAAAAAATTGAAATATAAGGTGATTGTGTTAGGGCCGAGCGTTGGGTGGGCTTAATTTTTTTTTAAATTGGACAAAAAAATACAGTACAAAATTTTAAAATGCATTACAACTAAGCTAATAATACCAATTAACTTTCAAAATAAAATAAATGGCGAATAAATTACTCAATTGAAACCCACATTATGTCCAAAGCCCAATAGTTGTGCCGGTAAGGCTTGTTTGATTGTCTAGGTTTCGAACCTTTGATTTTATTTTTATTTGTTTATTTATTTATTTTAATCATGTATTCGTCCAATTAAAATGTTCACGAGCAAATTTGATTAAAGTCCAATTACAGTCTGCTTTAACCAATTAAAATGACGGGTTCAAATAAATTATCTAATTAAAACTTGCATTATTGATCTTGTCCAAACCTACAAAATAATGGTTGGACATGACAGGTTGATGAATTTGCCATGAGGTCATTGCATCATCATTGTGCAAATTAGCAATGTTAAGAATATAAAATGAATCACAAACTAGTTCATAAAAAATACATTAGATGATTGAAATAAACTCAACTATAAAGTGAATTACATTCATGATAAATCCTAAAGTGATTTACATTCATGATAAATCCCAATTTATCAATGCACTTTCTAGAATGCATTACGTATTTTATTTTATGTTTTTGACGTTAGTGCGTGCAAATTATGTAACTATATTGCAATTTCACGACCAAAAGCAAAATTGAATCGTATTTGTAAACTCACTAAAATCTTGCATTTTCATCTATTTGTATATAATTTTGATTTTAAGAATCCCCCCGGCCAAAAAAAATAGGAAGAAGAAAAAAGAAAATGGCTTGCTTATGCTTGAATTAACATTTACAAAATTTGTAATATAACCTGTAATATAACCTGAAGGGATAGGTTTAATAGGCAAAACTTGAAATTTACCCGTGTACTCTCTCTATATCTTAGGTTTAATACTCACTAACAGCAATAAGCTCATTGAGACTATGTCTATATAAGGGTGCAACTTGGTCGGGTTGGAAGATTATCCAAACCCAGCCCAAGTTGTACTGAGACCTGTCCAAGCCCAAATTGTAAACCAAGGTTGTCTGTCCAAGCCCAACCCAAGTTAAAGCTATATTATTAAATTATTAAAATTTGACTCTATTTATAATTTTTTTATTTATAGAAAATCGTTAATACCATCAAAATAAATAATTTATATAATATAAGAGAGATGCCACTATAGTAGTCCTTACAATTTATGAGTGAAAATAAAAAGAAAATAAGTAAGATTTTATATTATTTGTATATATAATATATATTCAATATGATTGAATAATGTAAATTACTTTAATATCATGTAATGACTAATAATTTATATGTATATTTAATATTTTTATATATCTATATATGTATAATTCGGATTTCGAGTTGTTCAGGTTATTTGATGTCTTTGTCCAATCCTGCTCAAATTTAATTCGGACTTCTGAATTTTTGCCCAAGTCCATACCGAATTTGAAAATATTTTGTCCAAGTCCTAAAAAAATTTAGGCTGGGCTCGGGTTGCTCAAGTTAAATCCGCCCAAGTTGCACCCCTATGTCTATACAGAGCATTCACCCTAACTTAAATGAGGCCCCTGCAAGTGGGCTGTGGGATTGATTTTCTGAGATTAGTCGAGGTACGCATAAATTGGTCCTCTAATATAATTGAGTTCACACTAAAATTTGTACACACTTATACAAATATGCATGAATTGACAATTACAGATTTGTAATATAATTTAATTCAACAAATACAATTGTCGTTGCAATTATAGAATAGTATTTTCAAAATGTAAAACTATGACATTTTGTGAAATAAATATTAGATACACGATGCTATTATCATCTAATAAGCATAAATATTGGATATATGACGATATCATCATCTAATAAGCATATTTGATTTATGGTACCACTTAATGTATTTTCAACACTTTTTATTGATGGGTAACTCCACATAAGAGGATTTGGTATGACTGCTATCCCTTATAAGCACAACATCGTGTTGTGACTTTTTGAAGACACATTTCAAATTTATTTTAGTAATTCGAATAATTTGTTGAGAAGATCATTCATGAAAAAACTCAAGTAGATCTTTGTGACGCATAACATGACCACATTTAGTGAGAACAATAGTGATTGTTTTATTGAAAATAAAGAGATTATAACAAATTATACTTTTATATATGAAAATTCTGTAAAAAAATCACAATATAAAGGTAATATTCATTATTATTGATATATAAATATAATTAATTTCACTATATATATATATATATTACTAAAGTATTAGTTATATTTGCATGTGGAGTTTACCCTTCATATGTTGCTTTACTATTGGTTGATGATATTATATGTCAATAATGACGTGATATCACTATTATATGAAATTTTTACTCAAATTTTCTAAAAATTTGATTTATCTTACCATTACATAATTTATTTTAAGATGTAAATATATGATTCTTTTACATTGTCTATAATACACTAGTTATACGAAATACTTTCTTTTCGATTTTACTCGAAATTAATTATAAAATTTTATGTGAAATATTTTTGTAATTATTTATTTAAGTTTTTGTATTTATTATTAATTCAAAAATTATTATTATTTTCTTACTTTGGTTATGAAAAAAAAATTAAAGTTTGTAATTAATAAGTGCCCCTTCTAATAATTTCCTAACCCCGCCACTACTATGGTGAATTTTGGGATGTTTTGGGAACAAAATAAAAAATTAGCTTTTTGCTTTTTATCTATTTTTGGTCACATCACCTCAAATTTTTTACCCACAAAAAGATAAAATAGGTTAAAAAAGTCAAAAAGTCAACTTTTTACCAACTTTAATTTTGTGAATATTTTCTATGTTGCTAGACTTTTTGATATTATTATGGCAACAACTCACTTTTGATGTGAACCATGATGACATTTTGTAATGTTATTTTGTTATATCAAAATTATCACGAAAAAATTAGGATTGAGCTTCTCTAAAATTTAAATTTGAATTTGACAAAACTTGGAATATGGTGGATATTTGCTTCTTATTCAGACTCGTCGGAGTTATGCAATGAGATTTAGAATCATTGAGTTGGACAGGGACTACTCTTGTTGGATTGTGACGTACCGGGTCAATCTTAGAGCCATTTTATCAGTAGCCCCCTGAGATAGTTCACACAACCATGGACAGAAGTTGTAAATTTAATGTGCTCTTTGTTGCAAAGGGATGGAATGAAAATGATTTTACACTGGCTTTAGCCATTCCTCGCTAAATTATTTCTTATAATCTCAAGTCCAATTCGTTGAAGCTGCTTGGTGATTTGCCGCCATGTGATTTTGACTATAGGGTATTGTGTGAGTGATTTTCTGACCACGCTGCCAACTCAGTATTCAGCTTGAGAGTACTAGCGGAATAGATGACACCTGTCTGACCTGCAACAGAAAGAAGAGATTCCGGCGGTGGTTCGTCCACCCAGGGGCACTTCGACGATCAAGTCAGTAAAATATCTCTCAAAGATAACCAATAGTGCTTAACTCACTAGACAGAGCATAAAAAGCATACCTTTAGACCCATGAAGGTGCCTCCCTTTTATAGCCAACACAATCCTAGTCCCAATAGAAGCCTAACTTCAATGAACTCAAGATTACTGCTAATCTTGGACTCCCAGTAGGATTGGGATAAACTCTCTAAGAGTCTTATCTTTGCCCAAACTAAAGTCTTCTTCCATTCTAGGACTCTTGTCTCTTATCCGCTTATCCCGAATTCCGGTATCCTCGCAGATAACCTCGGCCTAGCCGAGATCATCTCGACATCATGATCAGGACACGTGACACCTCGGCTGACACTTCGGTGTCACCTCGGCCACGTGTTGTCATTCAAAAATTATGTCCCCACAACTGCCCCATAGGTTCTATTACCTCAGCATCCTGAGGTGATGGAACCTATATCATTTCTTCCATTTAGCACGTCGGCTAAGCTCGCTTCATCATCTATTGCCGAAGTCAGAACTCGTTGGCTCAATATGACCAAGACCTATAGTCTGCTTTCATCAATGCCTTAGAACCAACGACCAAGTTCGTTCAAGTGTCTCAGCCGAAACCGTCCTCCTAGTCGAGATATTTGCTTTATTGAATCAAGAACTCCAAGAGTTCCAGTACGCGTATGAGCTGGCACACACAGTATTTTAACCGTTTTTACCACGTGTCTTTCCCCTACTGGACTGTACCTGATGCGCGCTATCAAGTCGCATCACTTTTGCGTGCGCTGTCTGACACGCATGTCGTCCAAGGAATCATAATTGCTATTTTGCCGCCATTTCATGCTTTTGATCAACTCTCTCTCCGTCTTTTCACTTCTGCATCTTCGTTCTTGTTCAAACTTTCTCTCTCAAATCCTCCATTGCTGCTTTTGCGAAGCTTTCTGCAACCAATTTCACTCTCTCCCTCCGGTGAGGCTTTCGTTGCACATCTTTGCTTACTTCCACCGTCTGACACCGGCGTACTTCACACCGGCCTTTTTGTAATCTTAACTGTGCAATCTCCTCGGGGTGTAGCACCTCGGTTGTACCCACTAAACGGTTTATCTCAGCCTCGACTTAACACTTGAAAATATTTTTTACAATATTTTCACAAATGTTATTTACAACTCGATACTTCACTATTTAGTAAGACTTCTGTTTTCAAATTTCTTCCAAGTCTTGGTAACATGGTAATCTCGGCAAGTATGTAGATATTTCTTTCAACATAACCTTGGCTTAACTTGTAAATTTTTCTCAAAATTTCAACAAGTGTTTAAACCAATCTTCTTTTAACATAACCTCGGTTAACTTTAACTTGTAAACTTAAATTTCAACAAGCGTTAAACGTGACCTCGGTTTAACTTCAACTTGTAAATTTCAATTTCAACAAGTGTTAGACACGTCCTCGATTTAACTTCAACTTGTAAATTTCAATTTCAACAAGTGTTAAACATGTCCTCGGTTTAACTTCAACTTGTAAATTTCAATTTCAACAAGTGTTAAACATGTCCTCAGTTTAACTTCAACTTGTAAATTTCAATTTCAATAAGTGTTAATGACCTCGGTTTAACTTTAACTTGTAAATTTCAATTTCAACAAGTGTTAAACATGACCTTGGTTTAACTTCAACTTGTAAATTTCAATTTCAACAAGTGTTAAACACGTCCTTGGTTTAACTTCAACTTGTAAATTTTTCTTCAATTTCAACAAGAGTCTAAACCAATCTTAGCTTGTGAAATTCCAACTCCCAAGCATCATTCTTCAGCCCTTTGCCCCCTAAAGTGAACTTAAGTTTCACTTGGGTTCTCATTAGGCACGTGGCTTTGACCTCGTCGTCGATGTAAGATTTGAACAAAGACTGGCTGAGGTTATTAACCTTGGTCTCTTTACTAAGGCACTTAGCTCCAATCTGTGTCTGATTTTGCCGATATGACAAGTCCAGGTTAACCCAACTTAGTTCAACTTTTTTATATGCAAGTAAACTTTCTACTCTGCCATATAATAAGTCTAAGTCATTCGTCATGTTTCAATCAGAAATATCGTCATAGGACTGATCGGTCCTATCGCACAAATTTCAAAAATCAAACTAGCACTTTAGTCGTTATGCCCCATTGCCGGCAACCTTTCTCAGGTTGAGGTCCTTAACTTTGAACTCTCTTGGGCTGACCTTCTTGTTGTAAGCCCTAGCAAGTTGTTACTGGTATGCCCCCAGCCGAATTGCTATTCTGTCGTACGTTGCAGGTGGATTTCAAAGCTTTTTCATGCTTTTTTATATAGGCTTTAGCTTCCTTTTGCATGTAAGGCCAAAAGAATCCCTACGATATTGCTCTATGGGCAAGGGATCTCCCCCTTGCATGGCTTCCACATACTCCTTTGTGGACCTTATATAAAAATTCTTTAACTTGGGCCAAGCTCTTCTCTTCTCGGACTTAATCATCTAGGCCGAGATCTTGTCTTCTGGGGTCTGGGATTTGAGGTCTCAAATCCAGGATATGCTCGCTTGGGCTAAGCTCTTGTCTTCTCGTATTCAGTGTTATCTTGGCTTCGCTTTGGCGAACCATTTCTCTTCTCTTGTTTGGATGCCTTTGTCCCCGGCGTGTCTTCCTCGGCTCTAGCATACTTTTCTATCCTGGCCATCAGCTCCTCCATGCTTTTCGGCAATGTCTTTGCCAGTGATTTTCGAAGCTGATAGTCATCCTTCAAGTCATTTTTAAACGACATGACCGCCACCTCTTGGTTGCATCCTGGTATTCGGTTGAATACCTCATAATACCTTTTGGCATAGGCCCTAAGGCTTTCATCCTCGCCGATCTTCAGGGCCATTAGGGCGTCCACCATCAATGGTTGTAGCTTGTTTGTCATGAACCTGGCTACAAACATCTCAGCCAGGCCTTCCCAGGCTTTCACAGTTCCTTTCGGCAACTTGTGAAACCAGTCCGATGCAATTTCTCCGAAGGATGAAGGGAACACCTTGTAGAGTAACGGCTCGTTCCCGGTGTACAATGCCATCGAGTTCAGGTACAAGCCGACGTGAAGGTTGGGGTTCGACTTACCGTCGTAGATCTAGAATCTTGGCATGCTAAACCTCTTCGGGGCTTCAAATTTGTCCAATTCTACCGAGAACGGTGTTCTCGGCTTGACCGAGGAGGTTACCTCAGCATCTTGTTGCTTCCTCTGTAGGTGATCCTCCAGATCTTCTTTGGTTCGTCTAGGAGCTCGGCTATCTCCTAACTTCAGCCTTTTCAGTGCACTACTTTCAATTTCATTATGGGTCCTTTTGGACTTCCCTTCATTGGTTGCGTCGAAGCATAACTCCTGCCCTTGAACATGCCGATGTTCTTTGGGGTCAGCTTCCTTGGTGCGATGCGTCCTCCTCGATTCTTCCTTTCCTGGCTCTTCATGCCCAACCTCCCTTGAAGGCCGATGAGAATGTCTTTCGCTTCTGGGGTGCTAAGAGGCTATAGGGATAGTTTTCTATCCTCCCTTCTGGTCATTAGCCGCTGGAATCGACGTGTCCTACAGCGGGAATAGTGGTTACATTACGTTGTTCTGCATCATGAAGTTGACGACCGATTGCAGGTCCGCCAACTTGTTCGCCATCTCTTTAACTTCTTCGTCCCTCCGTAGGCATCTATCCTTCCAAACCTGGAGGTTATCTTCATTATAGTACCCGCTTTGGTCTGTTTACTTTGGTATGTCGCCTTCGTGGCCGACGTCTTTCACTCCGTAATTCTGGTCTTTGTTGCAATTGTTCTTCTCGACGTCAACGTCAACAGGTCTCCCACTCCCGTTAGGAGTGTCATCCCCAACTTTCTCCTTCTGTCCGTCGTTAGCCATCTATTCTTCTTTCTTTCTCACAGACGGCGCCAAATTGTGTGTGTCAATTTTCGACCACACTGCCAACTAAGTACTCAGTTGGAGAACACCGGCAAAATAGATTAAGCCCGAACGACCTACAACAGAAAGAAGAGATTCCAGCGGTGGCTCGTCCACCCGGGGGCACCCCGACAATCAAGTCAGTAAAATATCTCTCAAAGATAACCAATAGTGCTTAACTCACTAGACAGAGCATAAAAAGCATACCTTTAGACCCATAGGGGTACCTCCCTTTTATAGCCAACACAATCCTAGTCCTAATAGAATCCTAACTTCAATAGACTCAGGATTACTGCTAATCTTGGACTCCTAGTGGGATTGAGATAAACTCTCTAAGAGTCTTTTCTTTATCCAAACTGAAGTCTTCTTCCATTCTAGGACTCTTGTCCCTTATCCGCTTATTCCGGATTCCGGTATCCTCACAGATAACCTCGGCATCATGACCAGGACACGTAACACCTTAGCTGACACTTCGGTGTCACCTCGGCCATGTGTTGTCATTCAAAAATTATGTCCCCACATTGTCTATTTTCATTAGTGATTAAACTCAATGTATGTATATATAAAATGTCTAAAATATCATTTTTGTTGAGTTTAATGACAAAATGCATTTGGTATAGCTTTCTAAATATGATTTGAGAGTAGGAGTTGTATTTTGAGTTTGTTAGTTTTGGAATTATGATTTGAGTGTGGAAAATTTGTTTGGTGAAAGAGTTTTGAAAAGAGTTTTAAAGAGATTTTTGAATTGAGTAGAGAATTTTTGATGTGACATATGATATTTGATACAAAAATTTAGAACTCATAACCAAACATACAACTCAAAATTCTATTAAAGCACATAATTTTTTTTTTTAAATTTAGAAAATATTTTTTTCGAATATATAAAAATTAACATGTCAATTGCAAAAAAAAAAAAAAATTTATTTGTACTATTCCGGTCAACCGGCCGGACGACCGGTGGGACGTCTGGTAGGACGTCCGATGGGATGACCGGTTAATCCAAATTTTTCCGCCTTCGACCGAGTTTTCAAAAGTGAGTGTGGAATTATGATTTGAAACTCCTAAACAAACGTGAAGCGCGAATGATATGGTGAAATTGTATTTTGATAATACAACCAAACAGATACAAATTTCTTTGTTGGTTTCACTTAATAAAAATAAGCAAATGGTTTAAATTAAAAAAAAAAATTAAAAATATTATGGTTTAAATTGACAAAATTAAAATAGATCACTTGTTTTTTTTTCCCAAAAAATTATGATATGCTTTTATACTTTGTAGGTTAAAAAAAGACATTTTATTTAATAATAATAGCTATTTATGAAATATAAAAGTTAGGCATTTGTTTTTATTATAAAATAAAATTAAAAAAATTGGACTCAAGTAAGGCCAAAATAATAACAAATTACTATAAAATAATTTGAAAAAAACTTAAAAACAGTCAAATCCAAACAGTCAAATCAATTCACATCCACTGCTAACCCATACAATCCATCTTCATTACCTAAGTAGACGGATGCGAAATAATTTTTTCTAAGTTTGGAGGGATTGAAATGAGGGATTGGAGTCCATATCTACCATATCAAGTAGTCCGTTATCTGGTTGAAAAAATGTGGGTTACCGGACTATTAATCCTCTATATGTGGAACTATTTTGTCTTGGAGGGAGGGGTGGATACACAGTCAAGCTCTCCTCTAGATTAGCTAATACATAGGCAATTTTTTCCTCCAAATATTTAGGACATATTTGGTTTGGTTTAGTTTTTAGAAACTAATTCTAAAATTTCATTTAAAAAATAAAAAATAACTTTAAAAATAATAGTTTTCTGACATTTAATTTTATGATTAAACAAACATGTGATACACATAATTTCTAATCAAATAATTTAGGGACTGTGTATCTTAGGATTAACAGTCCAATGAATTACAATCCCCTTATCCAGTTTGTCTGTTTAGAGGAATTGAAAGGAGGGATTAGACTCCATTTCCACCATATCGAGTAGTTCATCATTTGGCTGAAAAATTATAGATTGGACTAATAGTCCGATCAGGCTGTTAGTCTTTGGACATGCCATCATTTGAATTAACTAGTAAAAAATATTTTTTTTCCTCTAAATATTTAGGACATATTTAGTTTAGTTTTCAGAAATTAATTTTTAATTTAAAAAAAATTAAAAATAATTATTTGATGACTTTTAATCCCATAATTAAATAAACATGAATACACATTATTTTCAATCAAATAATCAAATGACTATATATCTCAAAATTAACACTTCAATAGATTACAATGCCATTATCCAATACGTCTAAACAACAATCTCTAAATAAGATATATAGATAGAATTTCCATAAAATAAATCACTGTGTTTTCAATTTTTTTAATTCAATTTTGTAAAAATTGGACTAATAGTCCGATCAGGCTGTTAGTCTTTGGACATGCCATCATTTGAATTAACTAGTAAAAAATATTTTTTTTCCTCTAAATATTTAGGACATATTTAGTTTAGTTTTCAGAAATTAATTTTTAATTTAAAAAAAATTAAAAATAATTATTTGATGACTTTTAATCCCATAATTAAATAAACATGAATACACATTATTTTCAATCAAATAATCAAATGACTATATATCTCAAAATTAACACTTCAATAGATTACAATGCCATTATCCAATACGTCTAAACAACAATCTCTAAATAAGATATATAGATAGAATTTCCATAAAATAAATCACTGTGTTTTCAATTTTCTGAATTCAATTTTGTAAAAATTGAGTATTTTGTTTTTTGTATTTTTGTATTTTTAGTGATATTTTTAAATTTTATACATTTTTTTAGATATATTTTACTTATATGTATCTAAAAAGTAAAATATTTATAAAAAAATATTTTAAAAAATCAATAAATATATAAGAATACAAAAAACATACTGATTTTTTATATTTTTTTTGGTATTTAGTGAATTTTTAAATTTTTCTTTTTTACAAATATCATATTTTTTTAAGTATATTTAAGTTAAGTATATCTAAAATTTTTAAAAATTACTTAAAATATTAAAAAAATTCAATAAAAACAAAAAAAATACAAAAAAATAAAAAATTTCAATTTAGAAAAAAATAGAGTTTTGGAACTTTAATTCTACCCCTTGGTTTACATGTGGTATTTGTTTACAACTTTCAAAAATTGATTTCATACTCATTTTGAAAACACGTCTACTCAGTCATCCTCCTAGACGTCCAGTCGGTTGATCGGAACAATGTTTGTGTTTGTGTTTTTTTTTTTTTTTTTGTTGCACTTGTTATTTTTATATTTTAAATAAAAAATATTTTGGAATTGTTTTTAAATTTTTTATGAGTTTTGAATATAAGTTTGATTTGTGTGTTTAGTTATGAGCTGTAAAGCTTTGAATTAAATATCATATGTCACATCACTTAATTCAAAATTCTTTTTAAAGTTGTTTTCAAAACTCATAACTAAATAAATTTTATACACTTGAATCATAATTTTAAAACTCGCAAACTTAACAATAATGATACATCCCTCTAAATCAATAAGCTCTAATGACATAAAAAGTTAAAAAACAAAAAAATCACAAGACGCAAACATCATTATCATAGTAGGACCCACACTCCAATAAAGCTAAAGCTCCAAAATAATTTTACAAACTTAAAATAAAACTATATTACCAAATCATAATTATAAAATCTACCAAACGCAACCCAAACCAATATTGCCTTCAGATCTTGCCCACACTCTCTCTCCCTACATAAAAACACGCGCAAGGATCCTCTAAAGTGATCTGGTGGAGTGATCCTCTAGAGTGATTTGGTAGGGCTTGACACGTGCCCCACTAATAAAATCAAAGGTTGAGATTACTTTGGTGAGGAAAAAAAAATTCATTCATTTTCTGCTCGCCTTTTCTTTCTCTCTCTGCTCATCGATTTCTGTCTTCACCACCGGAAACTTCACGGAGGCAATCATCGATTCCTTCATTTTTTGGGTCTGGAAACCCATCATTGAATTTCCTTGAATCGATCGAGATTGTCGAATTCACCGACCAAACAATCCCAACGAATATTCATGAATAAACCAAACAATATTCTCCCAAATGCTTTTTTTTTTTCTTTGAGATTATTTTCCTGTGGGTTTGTAGAGAAGGTTGAAAATTATTGTTGTGTTTGAATTTGGATTTTTTAATTTTTATATTAATAAGTTTTTTTTTTTGATTTGGGAGTTATGGTTGGATGGGGTTCGATAAATTGAAGATCGAGGAGGAGGAATTGAGTTTGAGTTGCATAAACTGGGTTTGAGTAATTGTGCTTGAGTTGGATAAATTGGGTTTGAGTTTCAATTGAAGAGGAGGAGCTCAACTGGCCAGAGATGATTTCTTCCTCAGCCCCTCTACTTCTTACTTTAGGGTTTTGCTTTAGAAAATGTAAGAAACTGTAGGGAGAAATAGAGTGACCTCTCAAAATGTGTGGAGAGAAACAGAGAAAGAAAAAATTAGAGAGAGAAGAGAAAAGAAAGAAAAGCTTTGAGAGTTTTAGACAAAGTTGGGTGGCTGTGGGTTACCATGTGTCATGTATCATGTATTGAGGAGAGGAGAAGGGGAGGGAAGGGGTGGGGTCGCCGAGAGAAGGAGAGTGCGTCGGAGATGGAGAATTATTCCGGTAACTGTGTGTCCTCTCTCTCTCTCTCTTCGTTTCTATTTTCATCTTTTTTTTTTTTTTTTTTTTTTTTTTTTTTTTTTTTCAAATTTTTAATCAAAACGACGTCGTTTTAGTTGATTTGCATTTCAGCCGTTTGATGAGTTACACTAGGAGATCACTTGAGGGTCTTCACTCTAGAGGATCCGGACGCAACAAACACTGCCACAACACAGGTCACGGTCCTCAATCGCATTCTGCGTAGCTAGCAAGCGAACCCAAAACACCGAGCTTAATTACAGTCAAGAAGAACCAAGAAAAAATAAAAAAAACAATGGCGGAACCCAAAACCAAGTACGATCGTCAGCTCAGGTACCCTCGCCCTAACTTTCTCTGATACTCAATACTCTAACTTCTCACTTCTTACAACTTTATTTAGCATTGCTCTTTGTTTGGTTGCCAAGAAAGTAAAATACCCGAAGAAACGATATATATATATATATATTTATATCCCGCTATTCTGAGCTTAATATAAATATCTGGTTTAGTTCGAGATTAGTGTTCCAGAGTTGTCTTGAAAACCAAAACTATGTGATGAAATAAGATTAGGAAATTCGTTAGCTTCAATATTGTTGATTATTAGGGAGGGCTACAGTATTGTTTCAGTTCACGAGGCTACCCTGCTACTGCTGGGTCCGCAGAGAGGCTGTTTGGATGCTTAAAAAATAGGGAGAAATGGAGGGAGAGGAAGAGTTTTCTCCCCAAAAAAATAGGCTTTTGAAAGCTAGAAACTAATGTGTTTGGGAAGTTGATAAAGAAAGAGGGAATTACATGCAGGTGGGAGAAGGGGAAAAAAAATTACCAACACATAGGGGTGCAAGTGACTCTGTGATGGGGTGCACCTCTCCATGTGTTGGTTATTTTTTCCCCTTCTCCCACCTGCCTGTAATTCCTGTGTTTGGTTGAGAGATTTGACACGTATTTGGAAAGGGAAATGAAAATGGAAATAGTAAGTAAAATGGAAATAAGATATATCAATATTTTACCTAGTTTCACATATCTTTTCCCTCTCTTTTTCCAAATCTCTCCTCAAATTGTCCAACCAAATACAACGTTAAAAAAATTGTTTTTGCCAGTGAAAAGACTGATTAGACATTTGACTTTTTTAGTTGATGGCAAACAAAAAGTTGGCTTATATAGCAAGTCCCAAACAAAACCTTAGTTAGTGATCCTGGCTTAGTGAAACCTTTACTTCCGTGATGAACTGTTGGCATCTGTATTATATTTGGTCTATGTGGACCATGGAGAAAGGGGTTCGATGGGAAGAGGAACAATATTTTGAGCAAAATTCTTCTGCTCTCGATCTCATAGACATATATAATTTTGTGGAAAGCCATAATGTCATGTTCTTTTTGGGTTGTCTCAGGCCTTGCAGTTGATGTTTATCCCCAAAACATTTGGAGACTTATTACACACACACGAAGGGGATATTTGGCGAGAAAGGAAATGGAAGGAGTGGTTACCAGTTGTGGGAAGTGGTTTTCGTTTTTGCCCCTCTTGCTCAAATTCTATTTATTTATTTTTCTCAAGGGGAGCCTTTTGCTTTTTATTTATCAAAAAAAAAAATTTAACCGAACAAGAGAGGTACCACCATCCTTTCTTTTTTCATTTGTTTCTCTCTTTCCTATTCCTTTCTTTTCATTTTTCTTATAGTTTGCCACACAGGGAGTGTATATGAAATGGGCCTTGATGGGGATAAAATTGTTGAGAGATTATGTAATGGGTATAAGGTTCTGCCATGCATTTTCCTCTTGTTTGGTTTGTTTCCATTGATACTCATGTCTGTAGTTTGTAGAAGCCTAGTAAAATATGGTCATGTATCAGCAATTGTATCCACAGTTCAGACTTTGAGACACATTTGCTAAAAGTTTTTATAAATAAGACCCAATACCCATTTCTCTTTGCATTTACCTAATTTATATTATTTTAGTACTTTAGTGACTAGTTCTTTAAATTGATCAATCTATAAATTTTGACTTTGTTGACCATCCATTTTTTTTTTTAGTTTTTTATTAAGTTTCCTACTTTTTATTTTTTATTTTTTTAAAAGATCTTTTATTGTGAATCATGATAATACTATTTTGAAGAAACAGACGTAAAATTATAATATTTATTGCAGGATTTGGGGAGAGCAAGGACAGGCTGCCCTTGGGAAAGCAAGTATATGCTTGCTTAATTGTGGCCCTACTGGTTCTGAAACCTTAAAAAATCTTGTTCTTGGTGGGATTGGAAGTATCACTGTTATTGATGGTTCTAAAGTTGAAGTGGGGGACCTTGGAAATAACTTCATGGGTATGTGCCTTAACTATGGCATTATATTCACTTATATTTTTGTTCTTATGTTTTACTTACTTGTGGCATTGGTAGTGGATGAGTCAAGTGTTGGACAATCAAAGGCAAAATCTGTGTGTGCATTTCTTCAGGAGCTAAATGATGCTGTTAAAGCCAAATTTATAGAAGAGTATCCAGAGGCATTAATTCAGACAAATCCATCATTCTTTTCTCAGTTTACCTTGGTGGTAGCCACACAGGTGTGGATTTTTGGCATCATATTTTTTTTTTAGTAATTGTGATGCTAAATTGAGTAGTGTTGCTTTGGTTTGGATCCAAAAATTCGAGATTTGATATTTATGTTGGGTTTAATGTTCTGTTGTTTCCTTTTAGTTGGTGGTATTGTGATTTTGTTTTTTTTTATTTATTTATTTTTATTATTATTATTTTTTTTTGATCAGCAACAAATGGTATTGTGATTTTATGCTGTGTACATGTTAACATTGCTGTTGATTTAGACCAGTAGGTTGACATTGTACATGCAAAGAGTGTGCACACACACACATGAAACGGAGGAAAAGAAAGTGACTCATTGTCCATCCTTGATGTGCTATTTTGACACTGAAAGTCTGAAATATTATTATTCACTCTTTGATAATGAAAAATAACATATTAGCATGAATAATGATCATAAACGTAACAGTGTAATACAATTCTATATCCGATTGTCCATAAATCTGATCATTTTCTTTTCGGATTTGATACCGATATATAATGGAATAAGAGGTTGTTATTTGGTGCCTTGATGGCTTTCCCGCTCCTTGATACACTGTTTTGTATGATTAGTAATTTGCTTTTTTTTTTTTGTTCCTCTCAAATTTTCCTCTTCAATGGGTATGCTCTTATTACACTATCAGCTAGCGGAAGATTCAATGGTGAAGTTGGATAGAATCTGTCGGGAAGCAAATGTCATGTTGGTATTTGCACGCTCCTATGGCCTCACAGGTTTTGTTCGGATCAGTGTGAAGGTAATGGACCTTAAAATGTATGGTTAATTTATATATATATATATGTATATTTGGGTTAAATTTATTAACTTGGCATTTTGGAAAAGTTAGTATTAGGATGGTAGTGGCTACAATATAAAAATCGGAGGCATAGCAAGGATGAACACATTATCAAATTTTAATATTTTTGTTTTAATTTTTGAACAATCACAGATTTCTTGTGGGCTTGTTATTTTAGAAATTTCTTTGCTCTTCCCACAAGGGTGAGGTGGGATGTTAATCAAGATTGTTTGAATTGAAAGAAACACCAAAGTAGAAATTAAGTTTAGAAGAAAATACCAGACTTGTACTTTCTGCAGAGCTGGGGGTGGTAATTCTACTTTGCATCTTTGAGGCAGGAACATACTGTGATTGAGTCAAAGCCTGATCATTTTCTAGATGATCTCCGACTAAATTGCCCATGGCCTGAGTTGAGGAGGTATGGGTCTCAAAACTTGTTTTTTTCATTTGTTTGGTTGACTGTTGTGAGTTGTTTATTTTGGCTCATTAATTGTTAGTCTGTATATGCTAATGGCATTTAATTTTTTGTTCTCCTCGTACCTAAACAGCTTACATCTTGAGTGAGATGCTGATTGCATGTTTTATCAATGATAGCTTTGCAGAAACAATTGATCTGGACGTGCCTGATCCTGTTGTCCATAAACACATACCATATGTTGTTATTCTTGTCAAGATGGCAGAAGAGTGGGCCAAAACTCATGGTGGAAGCCTTCCATCAACCAGGGAAGAGAAAAAAGATTTCAAGGTTTGCACATTTAGTCCCACATTTCATCTTACTCACGCAGCATACTAAGGTGGCTTGGTTGGCATGCTGAACATGTTAGGATCTAATTAGAGCGAGGATGAGGGCAATGGATGAAGACAATTTTAAAGAAGCGATTGAGGCCTCATTCAAAGTGTTTGCTCCTCGAGGAATTGGTAAGTTCACAAAGCATTATTACCAGTTTTAAGAAGGATAAAATTTCAAAAGGAGTTTGTTGTGTTGTTAAATTGATTAGGTTAGGACTTGGGATAGATATAGACTTAAAATTGAATGCTGTAAACTGTAAATGCAGTTGTATTGAAGGGTTTAAAACCTTTTTACTGAAGATAAAATGCATAGGACCCTTGTTGACATGCATAAACTTGTCGTCCACCCATCGGTGCTAAGCTCAATGGGCTGCTTTAATCAATCTGCTGGCATTATGATGGCCCATGCCAATAAGGTTCATGAAGAATGTGCACCTGTAATGTAACCAATATCATGAGTTTGTTTGTTCCAAAAGAAATGTCTATACTTCAAACAGCTTTGCTTGGGAAGTTTCAACAATGGAATAGAGAGATAATATCAAAGTGATCAACTAATGAATAAGGATCAGAGTCTGAACATTTCTGTCCAACCTCTTTAGCTAAAAAATGATTTCAAAAATTGGCCTGATGTGAATACATATTGATTGATGCAAAAATTTACTGGAGTCATGAAAGTTTAGTATGGAGCGGATACATTTCAGAATCAGTGTTGTTGGTATAACATCAATTGATGCCTTTTAGTATTGGTCAATATTAGTGGTCATAGTATATTACTTTTTGATTCTCATAGTCTCATTCCCTAATTCTATTGGTTGTTAAAGAACTGCTCCTGTTTCATAGGTGGTGTCTCATATTTCATAGCTGTTATCAAAACTTAGAGGAAGATGGAGGTTTTTTTTTTGCATAGATTAATGTTGTAAGGTTTAGTGGAAGAATTATATCAAACAACATCATGGCAACACAAGTCTCGAAACAAACCTATACTCACTTGAGTTGAGCTGGTTTGTTCACTCAGCACATCACTTGTGATGCCACCTGGTCACTAACCAAGCTGCAACTTGCTGGTAAGGAATATTGTCTGATTTATTTGAGTGATAAGAGAGTGAAGAAATTCATGCATAGTGGTTGAGGCATGGCGCAGATAAGTGTGCCAAACTCGGCCATGTGAACCTATTGTGTTGTTTCTATAGACAAGCAGTCCTCTCAGAACAGAATCCAGTATTAAGAAAATAAGCTGCGTGACGCTGCTTTGCACTCACAAGGGGACAGTCTGGTGCATTTAATGTTGTAGAATCCTTATTTAATTGGGGAAACTGTCACTTGGCCAAGTTCTGAAACTCAACAGATTGTGGGCAGTATAAAAATTGGATTTTTTTTAAAAATAAAATATGAATGGACTTAATTTTTACAGTCATATTGGTAAGGAATTGTGTTTAGATTCTACCTTTAGTATTTTCTTACATTTTTTCTCATGGTTGTTCATCAAACATTTTTCAATGATGGTTTGTTCTGCTGATTTAGTAAATCTATGCCTCCGATAAGTGACCCTCAACCTTTACAGTGTGCATGATTGATTCAAGGTTCCAAAGATGCATGAACTTAATCAAGTTCTTTCTTCTCTTTAAATTCCATGGTACTTACGGGTTTATCAGATTCTCAAGAACTTTGAGTATTGGAATTTCAATCACGATTGAAATATTTGGTTGATTGCAATTTGAGACCCAGAGTGCATTCGAAGTATGCAGTCTGCATCTTTTTATGTGCGTGTGTATTTGCGTTGATTTAGAAATGATAGGGTGATGTGAATTTTTGTTGCCTAGTTTCTAGTTTAATTTTTTTTTATTAGAAACATTATTAGAATTAAGCCCCTGATGGTCTAGGTGCAGAATTCTCAATTTTTTTAGTTGGTAATTATGGCATATGGAGCTTCCATTCTACTGTAAATTGTAATTGACTGTGAATTATACCTGTAACACATAATTAGATTATTAATTTTCTTATGTTTTCCATCACAGGTTCAAATCTACAACGGATAATCAGTGATAGTTGTGCTGATATTGATTCTAATATGTCTGATTTTTGGGTGATGGTGGCAGCTCTAAAGGTATTACCTCAAAATTTTCTCCAATAGTAAAATTAGCAGTAAAAAGCACTCACTTTTAGGATTTTGATAATTTGTGCTATTATCTTTACTGAGTTTAAATTGATTTTAACAATGAATTCATTTGTTAATATATAAAAAGAAATTCTCAGCTACTGATGTATGCTTATATTTATCACACTGATGCTTTGAAATTAGTTCCTAGGGGTTATTACACTTTGTGCCCAAAACACATAAGCTCTTGTGGTTCAAAAGTGAACAAATGATGCCATGAAGTTTGGACTGAAGTAAAAAATGGATGGAAATTGGTAGAATTCACGGCACATGTACACACGGTAGTTGGATTAGGTGAGACAGTAGTAAAAAGACAAATTTTCCCTTATTTTGTCTAAAGAACAAAGAAACTCACCAGTTTCACCCATTTTTCTTTCTATACTTCCGTCCAGCTCCTCCCTTGCATTTGTCCCTTCCCCTTCAACTCACCCGACCCCACAACCTCCTTTCGCCCCCTACTGCACCATACTAACTCCACTCATCCAATTTTTGAATGAATGAATATTGATTGAGAATATTTTCACTGACCATAGTTGTGGTTCTCGTTTACTGGTTCTACACCCTAGGAAATACAGGTGTGGATATGGATGTGGGTATGAATATGCCATTACCGCAAAACCTAAAAGAAGTATAGAACATAACATGAATTTCTGAAGTTTAAAGGATGTGGGATACCTATTAAAACCTACATTGTTTTCTTTTGTCATTATATCATGTTATTTTGTTCAAATTTGTAACGTGTTTCGTGTGTAATTAATTGATGGACACGTGTGTCCCTCAAGTGTTTGAAGTGTATCTGAGTCTAAAAAAGTAAAAAAGTGTCAGTGGCACACGCACATGCCACCTTCTTAGAATGTCTGTGTTGCTTGGTTGGAAAGTGTCTTCTTCTTCTTTTTTTTTTGGGTGTGTGTGGCCTCGTAGAAAGGAACTAGAATGGTTGGTGATGGAGATCAAAAGGGAAATGAATGAAGGCATATTTTAGGCGCAAGAGGCGTCAAGTGGAAACCTAGGGCCTTGTTTGGTTTAACTCTTCAAACACAATTTTTAAAAAAAAATTTCCAAAATTTTGTTTGGTTGGAAATTTTTAGAATTTTTTTTTTCAAAATCACTTTCTCTCTTACATATCAATCGATCACTTTTTATCTCTCGTATTTCATTCGCAATCACTTTTTCTCTCACACACATCTACTCAACTACAACAAAATATCAAATCATCCCAAACTCTAAAACTCCAAAATATTTTCCAAATATACAACCAAACAAACCAAAAAAATTTCTTAACTTTCTCTCCAAATTTTTTTTTGAAAATTTATCTCAAAACACAAACCAAACACCCCTAGTATTTTTAGGACATTTGTTAGTTTTTGGATTTGTTTACAATTTATTTATTTTATCATTTTTTAAATCCTTATTAGCTATGCTAGGCATATATTATGGAGATGGTTTAACAAAAACACTTATGTTTTGAATGAATGAATATTGATTGAGAATATTTTCACAGACCATAGTTGTGGTTCTTGTTTACTGGTTCTGCACTAGTTGAAGTGGGCAATCAGCTATTTATCAAAAAAAAAAAAAAGAGTGGGCAATCAGCCATATTGATGATTGCATATTAGTTGAAGTTGCCTTCCCTTTTGAGCTTATTTATATATCATTATAAGGAGATCTATCATTTTATTTAATTTTTGATGGATATGTTATATGATCAAGATCTAATTGTGTTTTTTTTTGTAAAGCTCTCATCTCCATCTTACACTCGGTCTCTGTTTCGTTCACCCCGTGTCTTTCCTGTTTATTTGTTTTTGTTATTGTGCTGTGATTGTCTTCCTTGACTGGACAAGCAATTAAGCATCTGGAGCCTAATGATCTTGCGATGATATACAGATGTCAATTAAAAAATCTTCAGCATATACCAAAATCAATATTTGTTATGCTTGTAGAGACTTACCAAAAAAAAATGCCTAGTAGAGAAAAGTAATCATCCACAGATTAGTTTTACATTTGGATGGATCAAGATTAATTCACTGTGAGTGTTTTCTTAACACTTGCATTCATTGGGAGTTAAATAAAAAAAAATCACTCGCATTCATTAAATACAACAAAATTACTTTCTTTCCCTGCGTTGCAGGAGTTCATTGCTAATGAAGGAGCGGGGGAGGCACCTCTTGAGGGATCAATACCGGATATGACATCTTCTACTGAGTTAGTGACTTATATTTCTTTCCAAGGCCATCCTGTTGGTTTTTAACAATTTTTTTTTTTCTTTTTTTAAAGATAGAATATTTGATTTGGTGAAATTTGAGGGATGTTTTGCTCCTTTGCAGGTTGTATGTAAACTTGCAGAAGATTTACCAAGCCAAGGCTGAGGCTGATTTTTTTGTTATTGAGCAACGTGTCCGGAATATTCTAAAGAAAATTGGTAGAGATCCAGATAGTATCTCAAAGAAGATGATAAAAAGCTTCTGTAAAAATGCCAGGAAGCTCACAGTAAGTGTGTGCAGTTACTACATTTTTTATGAAACCAATTATATGTCCCCTTTTTTATATAGCAAACTAAATTTTGATGTTATCACAATTGTAAACAAATTTGATCATATGCTAAGTTCTAAACAATATGATTGATGTACCCTTCCCTGAAGAGACTGTTTAATGTTGAAGCTTAAGGTCTAATTATATCTTGTTAGGTACTATGGGCAACTCGCCTTTCACTTTATCCTATCTTCATATTAATACTCTAGTCATAGCTTTGTAATCAGATTTATTCCTGATTTAACGAAATTATTTCTGTATTTTTTACTAGCATTGTTATTGTTAGCTGTTGGCTATCTAATTTTTAGCATTGAAGTTTTTGAGTTTGAGAAACTAAGGGGAGGTAGTCCTCATGATAGAGGTCCTCCATATATTTGGAATATCTTGGCATAAAAAAAGCAGTTATTCAACAGGCACACCTTCAACTAACCCTGCATGTACTGGTGTACAAGCATCCAGCAGCTCGTATCTTCTAATAGATTTTGTAGGCATAAATTACATACATCGTCCTCCATATATTGAGTAGGCGGCTTTCAACTAGTCATAATCAATTCTATTTTTTAGGTATGCAGATATCGTCTCCTTGAGGATGAATTCAACTCTCCAGTCCAACCAGAGTTGCAGAAGTATCTAACAGATGAAGACTACAGGTATATGGCCACATCTTTGCTTGGCTATAGTAATCATTCATAGATAAAATGGGCTACAGATTTGAGTTTGTGATGTTTATTTGAACTGTCAATTGTGGTCTCATGTGTAGACCTTGAGATTTATAAAGCTTCCTGGCATGTGAAACTGTTAGCCATTATGTTCAAAGAAGCTGTTTAAATGACATAACCAAAGTTATTCACATTACATTGTTTATTAAATATGGATAGATGGAAAACAAAGCAAAGAACCCCTTTAAGTTGATCTCTTCTGGTTTCTGAGAATGGAACAGTTAGAGAGAGAGGAACCATTGAATTATTGGACTGATCTTCTTTGGTCACAATCATGAGGCCTCTCTCAATACTTACATAAGCTAATGGCTATGTGAAATGAGAAGGCCATATTTGTGGTAATTCCCCTTGGCAAGTAAGTACATAGGTTATAAAACTTGATATTTTTGGTTTCGTGATAATTTATTCAGTCAGATGCAATGGCAGACCCAGGTTTGATCAAGTCTTCAGAATTCATGTAATCTATACAATGTGGACTGAAATTGATAAATTTAAACATAAGCACATGCAGATGTCAGTATTCATAATCTCATAGCTTTGGTTGATTATTCCTGGTTTAGGTTTAAAATGTCTAGCTTGCAAGTTGGATTTTCAATAAACTCTTCAAATCTGAGAAGCTTATCTGTATAACTTCAGTAACTGCTGTCGCTTGTAAACTACTGGAATTTAAATTTTCAAATGAAGCCAACATGAAATTTTTTAAAAATGAACGTGCTTTGCCTCGCTTATCCCTAACAGTTCTGTGAGAGGCCACTATCTTCAGTTTTCTGCTCTATCTTTTGCAGTATCGCTGTGGGGTTTTATATTCTGCTTCGAGCTGTGGACCGGTTTGCCGCAAACTATAACAGTTTCCCTGGCCAGTTCGATGGGTAACACCTGATACCAGTACCAACTGCCATTGTTGCTTCTTTCAAAATCCATTCTGCTTTACTCATAACTTGACTAATATCTGCAGAGAGACTGATGACGACATATCTCGATTGAAAACCACGGCTGTTGGCCTACTTAGTGACTTGGGTTGCAATGGCTCAACCTTGACAGAGGACCTCATCAATGAGATGTGCCGATATGGTGCTGCAGAGCTTCATGCAGTTGCTGCCTTCATTAGGGGAATTGTATCGCAGGAAATTATCAAGGTTTGCAAAATTCTGTTAATTTTCATTTGTGAAATTGTCATTCTTGTGGTTCAATCACCATTTGCAGTTTGTGATATATCTCCTTTTTCTTATTTCATTAACTTTGACGGCCAAAATTTCTTTACCAGAAGTTAGACTTTGATGTCTAAGTTCTCTTCTTGTTTTCATTATAGCTGATTACAAGGCAATTTGTTCCAATGTCTGGAACTTTCGTCTTCAATGGGATTGACCACAAGTCTCAGTTGTTGTCATTATAGCAGGTATTGAAGCTAGAAGTGCTTTAAAAACAATAGGTGTCAGTTTTTTTGTATCCCCCTTGCAGCATTACAACTCGGTCATAAAACCCAACTGACGGATCTTTGCTTTTGGTTTGATTCACAGATTTAACATTCGGGAAAATGATCTTCTGTCAGTAAGGCTTTGAATTTCCATGAGATATGACTGGTGTCATATTTTTCTTGATTTGAGAGGCATGGCAGGTTATGAGCTCCTGTGGAAGTGTGCTTGTAACTATTTCATTGATTAGTAAATGAAAAACACAGTTTGAGAAAAACTAAAGAGAAGACGAGGAACATATCATCTTGGTCCAGATCAATTTTTTTTTTCCTCAGAGTCTTTATAGAAGAGTGTAACGGAAAGGATGGGGGTGGTTTCATGTTTGTTTTATCGAGTAGGATAGTGAAATAATAGTTTAAACATATGATCATCATTTGCAGCTTCTTGGGTTTGGACCTCTTGGCTTAAGCTTTTTTGTCAGAAATGCTACTATTACACACTGGATTTGTAATTGGTTTGAATTTTAAAGCAATGTTTGTAAAGTGTGGAAAACCAAGTATTTACAATCCCAATCACTCTGATTTTGCAGCTCAATTCAAATTTTAGTTTGAGAGGTGCCAGAAAAAAAAAAGAACATTTGCCAATCACAATTTCTCTGATTTGCCACTCAGATTGCCTATATGATTTTATTGGTAAAATTGGCTATTGGCTTCTTAACAAATAATCTCAATGCTCTGTTTATTAGAAACTTGGGAGCCAATCTGTTGATATGAGCTTGAGTTTATGGTAAAATGGCTGGCTAAATTCATGATTCTCTCTCTGCCCAAAATGGAGAGAGCAGGAAATTAACAACTTGCATCAGTAGTTTGAGCTGTATCTCTGCATAATGGAGGGTTCATGAGAACTAGTCGTGACTTTAATGTTGTATTTAGTTGAGGGATTTGAGGAGGGATTTGGAAAGGGAAATGGAAAATGTAGGTAAAATATGAATAAAATATGTCTAAATTTTATTTAGTTTCACACACTTTTTTTCCTTTTTCTTTCTAAATTTCTTTCTAAATTTCCCAATCAAACACAACAAAAGTGAATATGCAACAATCATGCCAGGATTTTCAAAGCAATGTTTGCATCATTGCCTTTATTGCCCAGTCTCAAGTCTTTGCTTAATCCTTCGTATCGTACAGTTGAGACCCAAGCCTCTGGAATTTACTTGCAGGGATAGATGCAAAATTCTAAATTTAAGGGGGTGAATGTATATACGGAAAAAAAAAAAAATTGTACATTAAAGTCCATAAAAGAACTAATATTTTTCCAAAAATGAAAAATAAGAATTTATACTATTACAGTTTAAAAAAATGTGTGGTCACCCCCTACCGGTCCCTTAAGCACGACAACTAATACATATATTTAAAATTTCTTGGCAATAAAATAACTTTAATAAAAGATTAAGAGAACATAAAGGAGTTCTATAAGGCTCAACAATAAGAAAACAACACACAAATAAGACAACAAAAGAGGAGGAATAACCTAAAACAACTAAGAAACTAGCAAAGATAGAAAACATCATCAAGGACAACAATGATCTGAACTTATCTGAAACTTTTCATAGCATTCTTTCAGTTGAAACTGATAAATAGGCACTTTCTATCACTACATATTTCAAAGGAATATCCAATCAATAAGTGCACCCTCTTCTATTCCCATCTTCAAAAATTCAATGTGATTGCTAATATGCATATGTGGTCCATTTTCTCACTTTTATTGATGCCCATAATCACACTCTACATCACATGATTCTTGGTTGTCTGAGTCATTACATTTTAGCAGCCTCTTGAGCCCACAACACATCTCACTTATCTATCAGTTTTATTATTTTTATTTTCAAAATTTTTTTAAATTGGAAACAAAAATATGTTTGGTGCTAATCGAGTATAGGGAGAGCTCCGGAGAGGAATTGCTGTGAATGTTTGACTCAACATTGGTGGTGTAGCCATGGGACAACATGGAAGTTTATTACTCATGGTGGACCATCCCTTTCCGAGTAATTATTTGATGGTTTTGAAATATTGGTTCACATCACTTATTACTTGATACTTTTTGAGATGTTCCTTACCATTTTAACAAAAAAAAAAAACAAACAAAAAAAAAAAAAAAAATACTGAATTTCACAACTTTAACCAATCAATAACAAGGGCACCTTATGAATTTGTCCAAGACAGCAATATAATTTTTTCCTCCTATGGCCTTAACTGACGTCCTCCTTTCCTAACTGATATGGCACTAGTGGCTTTTGCTAGGCCTTTCTTAGCCTTCACTTGGCTTCTTTTTTATTTATTTATTTTTTATGTTAAAAATAGATAAACAAGTAAAAAGACATTATTTATTGTGCATTTTATTTTTAGGATAAATTGTAGGATAAAATTCACTTAACCCCCCATGGTAATCTCGGAACAGTTTACCCCTATTTTTTAAAGTATGCAAATGCCTCTCACGTCATTTTGAACTAAAATGCACAATTAACTCCGTTAACAAAAAAGACAAAAGGACCTTTATACCCTCATCCATATCTTTTTATTTTCCTCTGTTAACGGCAAATAAAACCACTACCAGCATTTTGTTTAGCCTAACCATCCCCATCCACTATCAATTTTAATGGATAAAAAATACATACAAAGTAATCTCATTTTAAAATAAATAAATTAAAAACATAGCATATAATATATAGTAATTTACAATAATTGGATCTCTACAAAAAAAAAAAAAAACTAATCTCATTTATAAAAAAATTAAAAATATAGAATAAAAATATAATATATACATATAACAGTAATTTACTGTAATTCAAAGTTTACAAATGCCATGATAAGTATATCTATCTATATATATATATGTATATGCACCTACAGTGAATGAGATTAAATTTGGGTAAATTCCATGATAAGTATTGAGATGCAATCTATGTTGAACTGTGGGAGTGAACAAATGGGGCAAACCGTGGCTGCTGTGTACGTGAATGGATCTCTGTGTGTGGCGATAGTAAATCTGTGTATGTGACTGTGTACGGGGGTAGGAACAAGTTAGGGTATTTAGAGTTTGAAGGTAGATGATGAATGAAGGATATAAATGTCTTCTTATGTTTTTATTTCACTTTAATTTCACGAAAAAATGATGCCTACTCTCAAAATTGGCAAGTGAGTTATACATTCTCTTAGTTTGGATAGAAAATGTAATAGTTGTAGTTTAGTTCAAAATCACAAAGGCTTTCGCTGCATATATTTGAATTTGTAAAATGTTCCGGCCTCAAATCATAAGGAGATAAAACAAATTTTAACAAGCTGAATAGGAGTCAAACTCAAATAATTTGAAAAAATGCATTAATCCATTTATGTTTGATATAATTATACTATATCCTTCAATATTTTAATTCATATTACACTTTACGCCATTATTATCAATTATTTGTTAGTTAAATTGATAAAAAATAATATTATTATCTTTTATGCACTGAAATGTATATGAGAAATTTTATCAATCCAGATTTTTATGCTCAAAATTTTGTGCAGAATCATTTTGTGTGATGGAATTGGTAAAGTGCGGAGTTCAAATTGGTAAACGAATTTGATTTATTAATTGTTATTTTTGGATAAAAAAAATTTCTAAGCTCGTTGTTGTTTTGAGACCTTGTTTGGAGTTAAATTTTAATCAAAAAATTAAAAAAAAAAATAGTAAAAGAAGTAAAAAAGTTTTGATTCATACCAAAAAGTCAAAAAAAAATCCTATTTATTCTATTGAGATAGAGTTTGTTTTCCACACCACCAATCATTTCAAAGAGAAATGTTTTCACCATTGCCAATAATCCATTTAACCCCCTTTCGAGGACATCTCTGTGTTTACAAATACTTCTCCAAATGTGTGAAGACTTCTTCTTCATAGGCCAAGTATAGATGTTGTGGTGTTTTAGATATTTGGAATGGAGCACTCTATACCAATTTTTACTTCAACTACTTAAGAAAATGCAGCTTCAATTTTTACCATTTGGAATCAATAATGCTTGTGTACAAAAAAAATATTATAAAAAACACCCACACACATTACTTTCAAAAAATTGTATTTCAGTGGAGTAATTAAAAAATAATTATCTTTTTATAGTGATAAAAGTCTCTTGTGTATATGGTGTAAATCTATTTTTGTGCTTTTTTTATTTATTTATTTTTTACTTTTTTTATATGGGAATATATTCAATGCTTGGTACAAGCCTTTCCTATAAGTTAGAGTTGCATAAAAAAAAAAAAAATTATATCTGTAGTGTAATTATTTTGTAGCTATCCCACTTATTTGCAATTTACCGTATGTACGGGAAAGAAATAAACCTTCTCGTATAATCCTGTTGATCAAGTCTGCGCTCCTCCGTACGTCGTCGCTTTATCACCTGAAAACTCAAACGTGAGCTAGCCGGCGGGTGTGTGCCGGAAACCTCTCCGATGCCTAAGTCAGTAAGTTTGACAAATAGACAAAAGCTCTGTGTACTCAGAAAACAAAGATGTGTTACCTCTCCAAAGGTGATGTTGTGAGCTTTTATAGGTTCCGTGTGGCACAATCCTAGTAGGACTTTTACTTCTCCATGCAGAGTCCTCCTAGGATTCATACTCCTGAAAGATAATGCTTATCCTCCAACACCCCCCTCACTGCTTGAACCAAGTGAGATGGTTTTATCATGGCCGAACTCCTATAAGACCGAAGTAAACACGACTATGCATAGCCGCAGAGTAAACCGAACTAGCTTTTACTTTTACTACTCTTACGTCGGCTTCTCATGTACAACTCATGGCGTGGTTAGACCGAACTAACATGTCATGACCGGTGTAACTCCAAGACCGGTCTAACTCCAAAGTACCGTTAGACCGGTCTAACTTCGATCTTCCATCGGACCGGACTAGCTTCACGGCCTTAGGACCGGACTAACTTCAAAATATCCACACGACCGGAGTAACTTACATGGCCATTTTACTCGGCCCTTTGTACTGCAGCTCATAACGGCCCATTACCCAGCTCGGCCCAATTTTCACATAAATTACCCTCTCAATTGCCCCTTAATTCCATCTGCCTAGCATGATTGAGATTATCTGTCAACCAGTCGAGCTATAAACTCTCAGCCTTTCCAACCGAGCTGTAGATTTTTAGCCTTTCCTGCCGACCTAAAAGCCTTCAGCCTTTCCAGCCGAGCTACTTTCACACCAAGCTCTGGTTGTCCGGTAGTAACGTCTCTTCAATCACAGAGACTGAAACACTTCCCATTCTAATGGCACGTGGCATGCTCTGATTGGCTGAGGACGGCTGTCACGCCGTCTTCGTACTTCGTGAAATTTGAACAGTCCCGCCTTTTTTCCCTTTTACCTAAAATGAGCCTCTTCATTTTGACACACTTTGTAACTTTTCTCTCTCTGAGCCTCCATTGCTTCTTCAACTTCTGAGCTCGTGTTCTCCATAGCTGCTATTCTCTCTCCAGCTCTTGCCTCTTCATCGGGTAAGCACTGTACATCTACCTTGTTTTCGTACTTTGTTTTCTGTGTTTTTGCAAAACACATTTTTCCATTTCGCTTTGCTCTGTACTTTTCTGGAAAAAACTTAACAATAGAACACATGAATACATGTAATATCCTGTAGAAAACTGGTTTTCGATCCAAAATCATGATGCAACCGAACTAGGACACTGTTTATGCTAGGTAAAAGTCTAGTCAGTTTACAACCGGGCTAACACTTCATGTTTACACCAGTAGTTTCAATAAGTCAAACCACTTCTTGTGTTACCTCAGCCGAGGTAACCAACCGAACTAAGTTTGTACTTAGCATACTGAGATACCTGAATTCCAACCGATCTAGGCCTTTGGGGCTAAACCAGCTTTCTTAGTTTTTTAGACCGAACTCAGAAAGCTGCCCCTAGACGATCAACTGGTCTAACAGAACCGTTTCCACAACCGAGATATCGAGACGCTTGCCAAGGCCGAACTAATAAAAACCCTGCTCAAACCGAGCTACTAATCACCTTGCAGAAACCGAGATAGAGCCTGTAGCATCCCACACAGTCGAAGTAGGACTTCTTTTTATCTTGCTTTTAATTTGTAGCACAGCCCAATAATCTGTGCTTAACACCTTTGTTCTTCACTTTGCAGACTTAGGTTACCCAGGCACTCCTCTGTGCGCTCAACCGAGCTACTGAGCACAATTTTTGGACCAAACTAATTTATTCATAAATTATACAATAAATGGGGAAGTATAAGTTTCTAGTAGAGACACCAGGTGGCCTAGCCAAATTCCAAAGGGATTATGGCATACCTGATGATGTACACCTTACCCTAGCCAAAAAAGATGTCACACCCTGGGGGAATGAAGGCTTTGTCCCCTTCACCCTCTTGTCCATAATTGAAACCGGACAACGATTTCTAGTCCAACCCTTAATTTGTGAGTTTCTTAGGCAAACCAGACTATGCCCAACCCAACTATCCACCAATTCATACCGTATAATAATGGGAATAGCCGAACTAAACCGCCAAGCCGGTCTCAACCTTGGTCTGGCCGAAATCTTTCACCAATACTCCATTGGGTCAAAAGAAGACGGCTGGGTCTATTACTTAAGAATACGCCGCCGCCGAGAAAAAATAATAAAAGATACACCGGACAAGGACCTGAATGACGACGATTTTTTCTGGGTATCTAGGAACTTTGAGGATCACCAAGCCCAGATTTCTGGCCGAAGTATAAATTGGAAAAAAGGAACGCCTGGTATAATTACTTCGGTTTCCTTGTCTGCTTCGTTTTAATTTGGTTTCCTAATCTGCAGCCGATCTAACAGTTGTCTTTTTTCGCAGATTCAGCCCATCTTCAATCACTTTACAGCTACCCCAATCTAGGCACCCTCCGCGCCGCACTACGGTATCCAGAATGGAGTTGGGCCAAGCTGTTAAGTTTTGAACCGACATACAGATATAGCGGCCGCCGAAAAGCGAGAGTGACCGACTTTCTGCTAGAGGAGGCCCCCGAACCGGATCCAACCTTGCTAGAAATTAGACTAATCCCACTAACCGCTGAAGAAGAGATGGCCAAGAGAAGCAGAGTCAGGGCCTTCTTGACCGAGACTAACAGGGCCGAGGTACCACCACCGAACCAAACAGAAGACGCCGTGGTGGCCCTACCTTCTCAACAACCTTCTACATCGCGGTTGAAGAAGCGTGCCCGGACTAACCAAACCGAGCCACGCTTAGTGGACGAGGATGAAACCATCCTTCCGCCGAGCCCCCCACCAAACCCTCAACCGGAGCCGTCTGACCGATCTTCCTCCAAGTGGGTTCCCAAGCTCATTTTTCAGAACCGAGATATCCAAGATACTGACTCGGTGGTTGCTGAGAAGGATCACATACTGGCTTTCAACCTTGCCAAAAGTGTGTGCCTTCCAAAAGACATGGAGTACCACAATCAATTGAACACCGAGTTGAAGGCCATCCGATCTTCAACAAAATCCATGACCCTGGTAGGCACTTTTCTTCTTTGCTTTTTCATCCTTCCAATTTTTTCCAACTTTCAGTTCGGTTCAAAAAGAAAGTTACTATTTTTTTGCAGGCCATTCAGAAGAACAACATCGCCCACAAGCGAGTGCTGGAGCTCAAGAGGACTACAAGGGAGGCCATGGCTGAAGCCGAAGCCAAGACCACCGAGCTGAAACAATCCCAGGCAAAGATGGCCGAGCTGGAGGCTGAGGTAACACGTCTAACCGGACTAGTTACCTCGGCTAACGCTGACAAGCAAAGAGCTTTGACCGAAATGAGAAATAAGCACCTGTGGGAGCTAGCAAAGCTTGAAAGCTCTATGGCCGCCAAAATACAAGAGCTGAAGAAGAAATCTGATGATGCCGAAATGAAGGGCTTCAAGGAAGGCGAGGCTGCATACATTCAGTAGTGTGAAGCTGCGAAGGACTTGTTCTTCAAGTGCGGCTGGAGGAGTGTTGTGGAGAAGCTCGGTTGTGGTCCCAAAACCGAGGTCTACAACGCTCCTCAGTACTTCATTCCGGCCTCACTAGTGGAGTATGCAGCCGATCTTCAGAAGCAATTCCTTGAGGCATCTGATGACGACGATGAAGAGAACGAGCCAACTGACACTCCGGTTGACAATATTCCAGCTAACCAATCACTTCGGGTTGAGCCTGTGGTAGAGGATCTGACCATTGAGCAACCAGCTGAAACCGAGCTCCAGGCCGAGACCGAGCTCCCAATTCAGACTATAATTCTGTCTGAAACCGGGCTTCGGGTTGATGCCGAGCTAGATGCTGAAATAGATGACCTTTTTAGCTGATTTTGCACTTTTTCTTCTTTCTTTTGTAACCGGGCTGAGTCCCTTGCTCTGTAATGAAAATTTTTATGGACTTGGTATTGAAAACTTTTTCTTGAGTCCAGTGTTATGTCGGTTTGTTGTCTTGTTTGTACTTGCTCTCTTTGAATGATTGATTCCTTTCCTTCATGTGTTATTTCGGTTTTTTAGTTGGTCAATCTATGCTTACTAGCCAACCACTCTTCAGCCGATATAATTACTTCGGCTGATGAGAACGAAGAGTGTTTAATCCAGCCAACCACTCTTCAGCCGAGGTCGTTACTTCGGCTGAGGAGTACAGACGGTTTAGTCCAGCCAACCACTCTTCAGCCGTAAACTTACTTCGGCTGAAGAGTAACAAGAGTTGGTTTAATCCAGCCAACCACTCTTCAGCCTTAAACTTACTTCGGCTGAAGAGTACTACGAGTTGGTTTAATCCAGCCAACCACTCTTCAGCCTTAAACTTACTTCAGCTGAAGAGTAATAAGAGTTGGTTTAATCCAGCCAACCACTCTTCAGCCTTAAACTTACTTCGGCTGAAGAGTACTACGAGTTGGTTTAATCCAGCCAACATCTAAGTTGGTTTTTCCAGCCAACTTAGAATAGATTGTTTGGTTATTCTGACCAAACATCCTGCAGCCTGAATCCTTATCCTGGGCTTAGGAGGGGTGTTGGTTTAATCCAGCCAACCTCTAAGTTAGTTTTTCCAGCCAACTTAGAATAAAGTGTTTGGTTATTCCGACCAAACGTCCTGTAGCTTGAATCCTTATCCTGGGCTTAGGAGGGGTGTTGGTTTAATCCAGCCAACCTCTAAGTTAGTTTTTCCAGCCAACTTAGAATAAAGTGTTTACAAAGCTCCTGACTCACTAAAACTATCGTCTACTAAAAACAACCATACTGAAAAAGAATCGGCTTGTTTTATTAAAAAAGGAGAACATTATATAGGCTGTAAACGGAGACAAAAAAAAAAAAAAAAAGCTAAAAATAAAATAACTTGAGATTGGCAGTGTTCCAAGGCCTGGGAATTGCCTTGCCGTCCTCATCTTCTAAGTGGTATGCCCCTTTGCTTGTTAATCCAACCACTTTGTAAGGTCCTTCCCAATTAGGCCCTAACTTGCCATCTCCTGGTACTAATGTATTTTCCATTACTTTGCGAAGTACCCAATCGCTGATCTTGAATTGCCTTGGATGCACTGTCTTGTTGTATTTCCTGGATAACTCTTGCTGATATGAGGCAATGTGAACTAGTGCTCTTTCTCTTCGTTCTTCCGCAAGGTCGAGTTCCAATGTTATGGCTTCGCCATTTAAGTCTGGATCAAAATTTTCGCTTCGAATAGTGGGAAGGCCAACTTCTAATGGGATTACTGCTTCCATATCGTAGGCTAATGAGAATGGTGTTTCTCCTGTCGATCGTCGAGGTGTGGTGCGGTAAGCCCATAAAACATGAGGGAGTTCATCCGTCCACTTGCCTTTGGCTTTTTCTAATCGTTTCTTCAGTCCATCCAATACTATCTTGTTTGATGCTTCTGCCTGACCATTTGCTTGGGGATATGCCGGCGTAGAATTGTAGAACTCTATCTTGTATTCTTCACAAAAGCCTCTAAAAATTTTGCCGTCGAACTGGGTGCCATTGTCAGATATTAGTGCCTTGGGTATGCCGAACCTTGTAATGATATTCTGCCAGATGAATTTCTTCATATCTTTTTCCTTGATTGATGCCAGTGCCTCTGCTTCCACCCACTTTGTGAAGTAGTCTATTGCTGCGAGAAAGAACTTTCTGTTTCCGGGTGCTGTTGGGAGTGGTCCTACTATGTCCAAGCCCCACATTGCAAAGGGCCATGGGCTGGTCAATGGTAGAAGTTCTCTGGCCGGCTGATGTATTTGGTGTGCGAACTTCTGACATTTCTCGCACTTCTTCACATACTTTTCTGAATCTGCTTGCATGTATGGCCACCAATATCCTTGTGAAATGGCTTTGTAAGCTAACGATCTTCCTCCTTAGTGGCTTCCGCATACACCTTCGTGTATCTCGAACAAGAATGCTTCCACTTTGCTGAGGTGAACACACCTTAGATAAGGTCCAGAGAATGACTTTTTGTACAATACCATGGATGGGGAGAGTCAAAATCGCTGCGACTTTGCTCTAATTTTGTTGGCTTCTTTCTTTTCTTCCGGTAAGATGCCATCTTTTAAGAACAGTATGATGCGATCCATCCATGAGGGGCCTAGTTCGGCGCAACATACCTCTTCTGCTTCGAGGTCTTCAATGCTTGGTCTTGGTAAGTAGTCGATGAGCAACGGATGAGGGATGGATGTATCTGCCATTGAAGCGAAGCCTGCTAGTTCGTCTGCTCTGCTGTTTTCCTCTCTGCCGATTTGTTCTATCCTGACCACTTCAAATTTCTTGATCTCTATTCTGACCAATTCTTGGTACTTGGCCATCCTGTCATCCTTTGCTTTATAGTCGCCAGAAATTTAGTTTACCACCAGCTGCGAGTCGCTGTAGACCATTAGTTCGGTGGCCTTCATGTAGAATGCTGATTTGAGGCCTGCAATAAGCGCTTCATACTCTGCTTCGTTGTTTGATGCTGGGAAGCCAAGGTTGATTGCCTGCTCCACTACTAGGCCGTCTGGAGAGATGAGGACTATGCCGAGCCTTGCTCCATGCCGGTTGGATGCTCCATCCACGAAGAGCTTCCACATCTCTCCAACGAACAACTTCCAGCAAGTGGAGGGATCAGCAGATACCTTAGGATCTTCTATGTTGCTGGTGTCTTCTTCAAGGTTCATGCTTGTTGTCTGCCCCTTGCTATCTAATTGTTCCAAGTCTTTATTTGTTAGTGAGTCTTGACTTGGTGTTGCATGGTTTGCCTCTTCCTTCCTTGCTTTGCTTTGATCTGCCTTGGCATCTGGCTGAGTATCCAGTACTAGGGGTTGCGCTATTCCGGCGTCAATTTCCATCCTTAGTTTGGCTGTTTCCATCAGGTCGACTGGGCAGATGTGATGACTTCCTGGTGTAAATTCTGCGACAAAATCTGCCAATACTTGAGCTTTTATTGCGGTCCTGGGTTGGAACTTGATGTCGTATTGTCCCAACTCTACTGCCCACTTCAGGAATTGCCCAGAAAAGTTCGCCCTTTCAAACAAAGCCTTTAATGGAAAGGCTGTGAGGACAACTATAGTATGGGCGTGAAAGTAGTGTGACAACTTCCTTGAGGCCATCATCAAGGCCAGGGCCAGTTTTTCTAGTGGAAGGTACCTGGTTTCAGCTCTCAGCAATGTCTTGCTGACATAATAGATGGGCAGATGTTGGATTCCTTCCGCACGGACCAACACTGCGTTAATTGCGTGCTGAGAGACTGCAAGGTCCAGGAAGAGTTCTTCTCCAGGTATTGGGGTGACAAGCAGTGGTGGAGAGGACATATATTCCTTCAAGCTTTCCAGAGCACAGTCGCATTCCTCGTCCTACTCGAACTTGGCTTTTAGTGCATGGAAGAATGGTCGTAGTCTATCCGATGATCGGCTTATGAACCGATTGAGCGCAGCTGCCATGCCGGTGAGATGCTGCACTTCTTTTACTGAGTTTGGTCTCTCCAAATCCTGGATTGCTTTGATCTGAGAGGGGTCTGCTTCTATACCCCGGTTGGTCACAAGGAAGCCTAGGAATTTGCCAGATCCTACTCCGAATGCACACTTGGACGCATTGAGGCGCAATTTGTGCTTCTTCAGGATCTCAAACATCTCGCCTAGGTCCTTGAGATGGTCGTTCTCATCCTTGCTCTTGACCACCATGTCATCGATGTAAGCCTCCATTGTTCTGCCTAACAATGGTTCAAACATCTTGGTGACCATCCGTTGGAATGTTGCCCCTGCATTCTTTAGGCCAAAGGGCATGACCTTATAACAGTACAGTCCTCTTAGAGTTGTAAAGGATGTGACCTCCTGGTCTGGTTCATGCATGGCGATTTGATGGTAGTCTCTGTATGCATCCAAAAAGCTAAGTCGATTATGCCCCGCCGTTAGGTTGACCAGTTGATCTATCCGTGGTAGAGGAAAGCTGTCTTTTAGACATGCCTTATTGACTGTTTTGTAGTCGACACAGACACGCCACTTGCCATTCTTCTTTGGCACCACGACTGTATTGGAGATCCATCTTGGATAGTGCACCTCTCTGATTGCTCCTGCCTCCAGCAGGTTTCCTACTTCTTCTGCCACGATCTCGGCATGGTGGAGTGCCGATCTACGAGTGCGTTGAATGATTGGTCTGGCGGATGGGTGGACATTGAGTTGGTAACAGATGAAATTGGGATCAATGCCTGGCATGTCGTATGGTGTCCAGGCAAACACTTCGATGTTAGAGGTCAAAAATTTCAATACCTCTAATCTCTCAGTGCTGGACAACGACGAACCGAGCAAAAAGAACTTATCCGGGTTCTTTTCATCTATTCTTACCTCTACCAAGTCTTCCACCGCTTTCTGATTAGCTGCTTTGCCTACATCTGCGAACAGTTCATTGTTCTTAGGTTCTTCCACCGAATGAACATATCCTTTGGCAGCGCGGCTGCCATTCACCGTGACGAAGCATTGTTTGGACATAATCTGATCTCCATAGACCTCTTCAATTACACCGGTGTCATTGGGGAACCGCATTACTTGGTGGTAGGATGATGCCACCGATCGCATGGCATGCAGCCATGTTTTGCCCAAGATGATGTTGTAAGTGGAGGGGACCTTCAATATCCAGAACTCCACTTGTTTCGTCATGCTTCCTGCTCTGACTGGAAGAATTATTTTGCTGACGGGCCACTCTGGCATGGAGTTGAATCCAATTAGGGGAGATACGGCAGGCGCCAAGTCTTTGTCTTGTAGCTTCAATTGTTTAAATGTTTCGTAGTACATGATTTCACATGAACTACCCTGGTCAATCAGAATCCGTTTGACGTCAAAATCCTTGACTCGGAGAGTGATGACCAGGGCATCATTGTGAGGGCAATATATCCGTTCTAAGTCTTTATCCGAAAAAAGACATGACGTTTGTGGCCTCTGTCTTCCCCTTCTTGATGGCAGGTTAGGCACTTAGCACCTCTCTTAAGTGTTCAGCCTTTTTGATTGATCCCCTGAGCTCGCATACACGCTCAGGTTCAAAGACTTCATGTATCACATTGATAATGCCTTGAGGTGGGGCGTCGATTGGCATCCCGTTGGGGTTATTATGGTCCTGGGGGGCTGGTTGCGTCCCTCCTTCAATGTATTTATCCAAGTGACCTGCCGCCACCAACTCCTCCAGGTGCTGTTTCAATAGCGTGCAATTCCCAGTGCGGTGCCTCTTTTCTTTGTGGAAGGTGCACCGCGATCTTTCCTCGTAGTCTTTCTGTGTTTCTCCTAGCTTAGCTGGCCATTTGACGAAAGGCTCATCGCGTATTTCGCTCAAAATCCGATAGATCGGTTTCTTGAATACTGTGGTTATGGCCGTGCGGACCCTCAACCATCTTTTATCTTGCTCCTCTCCGTTGTCTCGTCTACCACGTCCGTTTCTGTTCGGACGGTCTACCGCATTGACCTTTGCTAAGGCCTTCTTCTCTGGTACTGCGGCCGTGCCAGATTTTGTTTTGGCACGAGCGCCATCCTCTTCCACCATGATGTGCTGATGCACTCTTTCCATCAAGGCCTCCATGGTGAGGGGTGGTGCCATGGTGATTGAGTCCCTTAGTCTGTTCCCGACTGGAAGGCCTCTCTTGTATTGTGAAATGGCGAGATTGGTGGGGCAGTCCCCAATCTGATTGAAGGTCTCCCAGTAGCGGCTATTGTAGGACCTGAGTGTCTCCTTTTCATCCATGTCGATGGAGAGTAACTGGTCGATCTCCACCGGGATTTTAGTGTTTGTTCTGAACCTCATTACAAACGCTTCTGCCAACTGCGCCCAGGAGGTTATGCTGGCTTTTGGAAGTTTTTCAAACCAAGTCAAGCCTAGGTCGCCGAGGCTTGATGGGAAGAGGATGCACATTAAAGCTTCGTTTCGCCTGTATACCGCCATAACCTGGCGGAAGTGGCTTAGGTGCATGTAAGGGTCCGTCTTCCTCTCGTACATGGTGAATTTGGGCTAAAGGAAGCCTGAAGGCAGGGGCGCGTTTTCGATTGCTGGGACGAACGGTGAGGTCTGTAGCCTCGCTAGTGCCTTGTCCATTGGTTCGTAGGCAAGGCGCGGTACTGGCATTCCAACCTCGACGCTTCCATGCGTCCGAGGAGCCAACCGTTGTAAGGCAGAAACTCTGTGTGGATCACGTGCCCTGGCATCCTCCTTGCATCGTGCCTTTTCCTCGAGCACGGTTCGTAAGTCGGATGATCTGGGCAACTCCGTCTGTCTGGATCTGGTTTGGTGCGTATGTGAGGGCCAATACGTGCTTCCCTCAGTGTACGATCTCTCAGATCTCGTCCTCTCAGACCTGGAGTGACGAGCTCTGGAAGACCTGGATTGAGTATCGCTTGTCTTGAGGCTTCTGCTTTCTGCTTGCGAGGGTATGGTATTCCTACTACGATTTTCTGAGTGGCGAGGGGGCGTCTTGTTTTTGCGCCCCTCTCCTGTCGCCACTTCTTTTCCCTTCATCTGGCGCTTCAAGGCCTCTATGTCCGCCGCCATCTTCCTTATTAATTCATCTTGTTCCTTCACGCGGTCCTCTAGAGCTTGAGGATCAATCCTCCGCCTTTGCCTGTCAAGACTTTGTGAACGAGAGTGATGGGGGCTGTTAGTCCGCCTCCTCCTAGTATCCCTCATGGGGTTATGTCGTTGGGGCTCCAAGTCCGCCATGGGAGGGATAGAAGGCAGCCCTTCACGTCTCGCACCCCCATCTGGTGTTTGCCCGTCGATGGCGGACTGCGGTAAATCTTCGTTGTGCGCCATTTGTTCCTAAAGAGGTACAGCTTGATCAAGAGGTTTTGTCCTGTCTGTTTTTCCCACAGACGACGCCAATTGTACGGGAAAGAAATAAACCTTCTTGTATAATCCTGTTGATCAAGTCTACGCTCCTCCGTACGTCGTCGCTTTATCACCTGAAAACTCAAACGTGAGCTAGTCGGCGGGTGTGTGCCGGAAACCTCTCCGATGCCTAAGTCAATAAGCTTGACAAATAGACAAAAGTTCTGTGTACTCAGAAAACAAAGATGTGTTACCTCTCCAAAGGTGATGTTGTGAGCTTTTATAGGTTTCGTGTGGCACAATCCTAGTAGGACTTTTACTTCTCCATGCAGAGTCCTCCTAGGATTCATACTCCTGAAAGATAATGCTTATCCTTCAACACCCCCCTCACTGCTTAAACCAAGTGAGATGGTTTTATCATGGCCGAACTGCTATAAGACCGAAGTAAACACGACTATGCATAGCCGCAGAGTAAGCCGAACTAGCTTTTACTTTTACTGCTCTTACGTCGGCTTCTCATGTACAACCCATGGCGTGGTTAGACCGAACTAACATGTCATGACCGGTGTAACTCCAAGACCGGTCTAACTCCAAAGTACCGTTAGACCGGTCTAACTTCGATCTTCTGTCGGACCGGACTAGCTTCACGGCCTTAGGACCGGACTAACTTCAAAATATCCACACGACCGGAGTAACTTACATGGCCATTTTACTCGGCCCTTTGTACTGCGGCTCATAACGGCCCATTACCCAGCTCGACCTAATTTTCACATAAATTACCCTCCAAATGTGTGAAGACTTCTTCTTCATAGGCCAAGTATAGATATTATGGTGTTTTAGATATTTGGAATGGAGCACTCTATACCAATTTTTACTTCAACTACTTAAGAAAATGCAGCTTCAATTTTTACCATTTGGAATCAATAATGCTTGTGTACAAAAAAAAATATTAAAAAAAACACCCACACACATTACTTTCAAAAAATTGTATTTCAGTGGAGTAATTAAAAAATAATTATCTTTTTATAGTGATAAAAGTCTCTTGTGTATATGGTGTAAATCTATTTTTGTGCTTTTTTTATTTATTTATTTTTTACTTTTTTTATATGGGAATATATTCAATGCTTGGTACAAGCCTTTCCTATAAGTTAGAGTTGCATAAAAAAAAATTATATCTGTAGTGTAATTATTTTGTAACTATCCCACTTATTTGTAATTTACCGTACATTCTCAAGCACACATTATTCCCAAAAAAAAATGTTTTCAAGTTATTGAGAATGTTTATGTTTAATTGTGCAAATATTATTATTGATTTAAACAGGAAAAATGTTAATATCATGCACTAAAATGTTGGTGTCACTTTTATGTTAAGGTTGTTAAACAAATGAAATTATTTGAGTTTGACTTGTATTCAGTTTGTTAAAAGCTCGATTGAAATTAACTCGTTTACAACAAGTTAAACTTAAATATATTTTAAAATTCGTTAAGTTTTCAGATAATTTGATACTTGATTTCACTTTAATCGTTTACCTCCTTACACTGTGTGGCAGAGAAATATGTGAGTTTGGTGTAAGATATTACATATTTATACTATTGGTCGAAAAAGTTGAACGTTTTGTTTGTTTTGACGTAATTTGTTTTTTTTTAAAAAAGTCTTCATCATAATTTCTAAAAGGAGGCAGGTTGCGGCTGGATCGTGCTGTATGGACTTGTGGAGATTTACCACAGGTTCTATTTTGATAATCTGAACTATTTATTTTTTGAATCATAACGTGTAGTTTATCCATATTAAAAATCAAATCAATCCGATAACCGTAATCATGTTAGTATAGTGTATTTGTTTATCAAAAAAATAAATGGTCTCTCATTTTTTTGGTAAATAAATATCATAAACTAACAAGGACATAATTATTGGATCGATTTTTTTTTTTTTTTTTTTTTTTTTGGACAATATACACATTATAATCTAAAAATAAATAATTTAAATCATTAAAATGAAACCTGCAATGAACCCACAGGCCCAAGCTGAAAACTCCTGTCTGATTCCTCACCATTTAAAAGAGGAACTGGTTAAGAGTAATGTGACGGGTTGGGCAGAAAAATAGGTAAATCATTTAGAGTTTGTAGTATTTTTAAATGGTAATGGTCACATTGAATTTTTTCTCTGCTTTATGCCCAAAATGAAACAATCTTTTAAACTTTTGAAACTGATAATAAACCAAAAAGATTTATATTCCAAGCTTATTTTTGTTGCAAATGCAATTGATTGCAAAGCCAAGATCACACAAAAGTATGAAGAGTACAAAACATCCAATTTCATTTTAGAATTTCAGCATTCGATAATGGAAAATGTTTGGTAGTAATAAATTCGGTAGTTCAAATGACTGCCGATTCAATAATAGGATTGTTCAGTAAATTCGGTACAAGAACAAGGCAGTTATATTTTCTTCTCTGTTTTGGTTACAAATTAGATTTTCTTCTCACTCATGTGAGGGGAAATTTTATTTCCACACACTTACTAACCTGAGTGTACATCATTTCTCAATGTACACATTTAATTATTTAATTTTTAATTATTCTTTTCATTTCACACACTTAATGTGTCAATTATACCCTAACACATATTTTTATACACACACCACATAAAATCTCTTTCGACACACCTTTATCCCCTTCACCCATTTCAACACAGCTACGAACCATTGTTTAAAATCATAGATTACCTAGATAGGTTGTTTCAATTAAGTAGATTTTCCCAAGAAAATGAAAAGGAAAATTGAAGCGTTTAACAATATTTACAGGATTTAACGAAATTCACATAATTTCTACGAATCACAACCTCCGCTGTTTTCCTGAAAAATATCACAGTCAACCATGAGAGAGAGAGAGAGAGAGAGTGAGAGAGAAGGGGTAGGGGTTGGGGTTGGTGGCTTCAGGATTTCACATTTTCATACCCTAGAAAAATGCCATTGTTCGATGCAATCGTCCCCATCAAGGTCTCTTCGTCCAGGATGGATGTCCTGTAAAAATCCCCAAGGTGTATGACCCTTTTACAGCCCACAATCGCCTCTATATGTGGCTCGTCAAGGTGAGTTGAGAAGTCGCCACCATGCCTGCTCTGTCAGGTTTTCATTTATAATATTGTATTCACGAATCACTAACCATTATTTGTTTAATAATTGATCAGCATTTTTAATATTTTCTTTCAAGTGTTGGTTTTTGGGGATGTGCTTGGTTGGTTGGTGTTGCAGGGTAGATTTGGAAGAAGATAGGGTTTAGTTTTTTTTTTTTAACTCAAAAGATGTGTATTGAAATTTTTATGTTTTAAGAAGATATGTATAGAAATTTTTTTGATATAATAGCGTGGGTATATTTTAATATCCATTATAATAATTTTGTTACAGAGTATAATTGTTATTAAAATAATATTTCATTTAAGTAGACATGAGGTATGTAAGTTTGTGGAAATGTGAGACCTTTCAAAGTGTAGTGAGAGAGTAAATATAGAGAGAGAGAGAGAGAGAAAATTTAGAGGGAGAGAGAGAAAGTAAAGCAAACGACGAAAGGGTGCACTATCTTCCTGAATATTTGTTCCAAAGAGCTCACTCTGGAATTGATTCCTTTGCTAAAATCTGAGCACTCTGTTTTGCAAATGGGTTTTGCTGATAAACCTTTTGGGTGAGAGAAAGAGAAGAGAATTGTCAAGAAAAATGTTGGTGAAGAGCAGAGTAGAGCAACCTTCAACAAGTGTTTTATCTAGAAAATGGACCATTTTGCTTTGTATTGGCTGTTTCTGCGCTGGAATCATCTTCACCAGCGGGTATATATCTTCTGCACTTTGTTTTCAGTCTAATTTTAATTGACACAATTTTAATATGAATTTATCTTAATTTGAACTAATTAATTACGATTGTTAATTTTTTTAATTTTTTATAGAAAATGTGCACATAATGGGCATATGTTATCTTTTTTTATGTAAAATTGTTAACCTCAAATCACGTTTAAAAATAAAAAATAAAAAAGCAAAAGAAGTTAATCTCAAGTAACTCATGGTTTTCCTTCAAAAACCCTAATCAATATTATTAATTGGATTAAATTGGTACAAAATTTAAAATTAAGTGTTAATGGAGTTAATTAAAATTATAAAAAACAAAATAATATAAGGGATAAAATGGAGGGACTAATTTTCCCTTCTTTTTCTCTTGGAATTGTTAATCATTGCTTTTTATTCTTATTCTCTACTTAATGGAGCAGTTTGATTGATTATTGTCCTTTCTTTTCTTTTTCTTTTTTTTTCTTTTTTTATATTATTGATAATAGTTTTTTTTTTCTTTGGGAAATTCTAATATATACCCATTTAAAAAGGGTGTATCATATGTACTTTTAGTTATGTTATTTTGTTTTTTAATTATAATTAATTTATTTGGAAATTCTAATATATACCCATTTAAAAAGGGTGTATCATATGTACTCTTAGTTATGTTATTTTGTTTTTTTAATTATAATTAATTTTTTTAATTATTACATTATTTTAATTATGACTCATGAATTATTTAGTTATACCTCATGTTGTATTTAGTTATGATATATATATATATTTTTTTAGTTATGATTCAAAAAATTAGAATTATGCCATTTTTTTTTTAAGTTATAGAGTGCATATGTGCACCATAGTGTTTCCTTTCTTCAATGAAATGGGTATGTCATTTTTATTAATCTAAAAGTTTGTCGTGGATAATCTGTTGCTGCTTCTTTTTATTTTAAGATTCGTATTCATGAACTCATCTAATTTCTTAAATTTATTAATTGAAGTATTGGTCAGTCTGCTGATTTATGTTTTAGGGTCCGTTTGTTTTGGGGTTAAATAGATGAGAGGGGATTAAGATAGAGGTGGGGTTATTTAGTGTTGTGTTTGTTTGTAGAGTTGGGGAGGGGATTAGAATAGTGGAGGTGATATAGATGGAGGTTGAAAAGGGGATTGAGATGGAGGAGGTAGAGATGGTATTAGAAAAATAGTGAGGGGATTAGAAATTTTTTTATTTTTTTTATTTTTTATATATTGGGAATTTTTTTTAAAATATTAATGTTTAATTTTTTATATTTTTTTGTTTTATTATTTTATATAAAAATAATTTAACAATTCCTACACTAACAACTATCATCAAAACAAACACAATTTTACTTAATCTTCTCACTATCAATCCCCTCACTATGAATCTCCTCTATTCCACCTCTGAAAACAAACGAGGCCAGTGAGTTATACATCAATATATATATATATATATATTTTTTCCTCCTGTTTCGAACTTATGTTGCTTAGTTTCGGTTCAATTATTTTCTATATACTCTTAATTTTGTTCCCGCCAGATTGTATGTCTGATGAGGATTCCTAGTTTGTATGTCTCTCTTTTAAGTTTGATTGCAGAAATTGGGTTAGAAACATCCATTACCATCTTTGGATTTTTAACCACACATTCGTTCCTCTTTGATGCCATCTGACCAGCTTGTGATCCGATGTTATAATTTTTCTCTAATTAGTACCAAAAAATTGTTTTTAGATTGAAGTGTAATCAGAGTAAAGACAATAGTTTAAGTTGTTATTTTTTGCGTTAATGATGCTTTTATGATGATCCCAAAAAAAAAAAAAAAATTTGTGACAAAATGTGGATAGTGCCCGAGTCTAAAAGTATCACAAGGACTGCCTTAGAAGCTGAGCAACTAAAATTGGTATCAGAGGGTTGTGATTCCAAAACTGTGAGCATTTCTATCTTTCACTCATCACGCTGTGCACTCGCTACATGCTTTCTACTTATGTTTATTTTGATTCTTAATTTAATATTTCTTTAATTCTATGTTCTAATCTCATTGAGTTCCTCTAGTTGGACCAGAAGGTTGTAAAGTGCAAAATCTAATAAGGACATCCTTGGGGAAGCATTAAGACTCATCATGCTCTATGGTTAGATCTTGTTGTGCTGGTGTGTACTTCCATTTGATTTTTGATCATCTTGAAATGGACCTTATAGTGTACTATATTGAATGTAGAACACTCAATAAAACTATATTGAATTTAGAGATGGGATTACCTGCTGCAAGGGCAGCTCAGGAGTCTGTTCTCAGTGGCTCTCCTCTATCAGAAGACTTGAAGAACACCAACTCATCTGGGAAGAGAAGATATTTTATGGTTGTTGGAATTAATACTGCTTTAAGCAGCCGGAGAAGAAGAGAGTCAGTTCGTGCTACTTGGATGCCACAGGGTTCATGGAATGAAATTGACCCACTGCTTCAATTTCCTCTAGCTTCTTGGATTTTTTATTTTATTTTGTGTATATTTTTGCTATGATGATTGCTTGGAACTAATTTGAATGAAAAACTTGAAAATAGGTGAAAGAAGAAAAAAGCTGGAAGAAGAGAAGGGTGTTATTATTCGCTTCGTCATAGGCCATAGGTGAGGGTCTACTTTTTGTTGTGATTTTATTGACGACAAGCCTTTTGTTTATGCTTGAATATGTTTTCCCGAGTTTAACTTACTGAGGGCCTGTTTTGTTGTTGTACGGGGAGCAAATAATCGTCTCTCTCCATACTCCTCGTGTCCAAGCTTCGCTTCCCTCCAAATGACTTGAAAGCACAAGGACGGTGAGCTGCCCGGCGGGTGGTTGCCGGAAAAATCCTCCGACAGTCAAGTTAACTCCCTTAGAGAGAGAGAGACAGAGAGAGAGAGAGGAGAGGCGACAAAGGGGTAGGTAGCTCTGATAGCAAGATTTTTCAGACCTGTGCATGGAGGCTCAACACCGTTTATATAGTTTCTGCGCGCTCCTCTCTGTCTGTCCTCCTTGTGACGCGTGGATATGTTCCCCTCTTACAAATACTACCAAATACCAAATGACAAAACTGCCAAATGATATTGATGCGTATGGATGGCGGAATCTCCTTCCTGCAATCCGAACATGCCACATTGCATGCCTTGCCAAGTTGTGCTTGGCATGACGCAGCAACCTTCCATTAGGACCGCGCTACCTGCTCGGTCCCGTCGGTCAAATTGGAGTGTGAGCTCAACCAAGCTCCATAGTCCACAGTAGACACTTGCTTGGCTAAACCTGACTTGAGGACAAATTCCGTCCGACTTAGCATGGCGCACATCTCTAGGCCGTGCTAGTACTCCAAACTCATTCTACCCAACCGGGCTGAAATCTCGGTCTAGCCCGTATCCAACATCCGACCGAGCAAAGGCCCTAATTTAGGCCCAGACTAGCTTGGATTGTGCCAGGTCATAAATCTCCCTCTCAGTTGTGTTTTGGTTTTGTTTGAATGAGTTTTCATGTTTGCGGAAACAAAAACAATAAGAAGTTCAAAAACACACATCATTTTCATTTTTGTGGAAAAATTCAATAATTCAAAATTAACTTTTTGGTGTTTCTATAAAGTGGGGTGCTTTAATTTTTTTTTTTTCTCCCCAAAAAACAGTTTGCCAAACAAGTTTTTTTGTTTTTTGTTTTTTTTTTTGAAAAATGAGATCAGAAAGCAGATAATGAAAACATATTCAAGAACACAACAGTAAGTTTTTGTTGTAGATACATTTTTTTTCCTACCTGATCTTAGTTTGAAATTCCATATATAATTTGACAATCATGATATCATAATTCATAACCTCATTGGCTGAAAACTGAGTCTTCTAATCCTATGCATATACATTGTCTTTTGTTGCTAAGTGTTAATCCTATGATTTGATTTTAATACTGTCTAAAATATTATGGGATAAATTGTGATTTTATTACATACATTTTTTTACAATCTTTTGACACAAAATATGAAAATGATTTTTGTCATTTTGATATAAGCACTGGTTTAAAATAATTAAATTTCCTATGCATCTTTTATGATTTGATTATATATAATAATAATAAAATATAATAATATAAAAAGGATGAGAGACACCCACATGTGGCTATCTCATTTCAAATCATTTCCATTTCTTTCTTTATTCCTTTCCTTTGTTTTGTTGATTTGTGCAGGCATGAATTGAGCAAAATGAGACGTAGAACAAATATTCAATTGAAAGGAAAAATAAGGAAAAGAGGAGCAGGCATGGAATTACCCCCAACGGTCATATTTTATTTTGCTATAAAAGCAGCATTTTGGTTGGAAGAAGATAATAATAGAAGAGAAGAACAGCGAAACAGAAGTGATATATTTGTGATATTCAAAAGCCTTCTATATTGTGTACTTCATTGTGTAATATTCTTTGAGAGAAATTTGTTAAGTGTATGAGCATAATTGTAAAGGATCTTCTAATCCTAAAGAGAGATATTTTTTGAGTGATTTTTTTGGGATAAAATCACTTATGTTAGGTGTGACTAGGTACTGGATTTTAAACTAGTTGTTAGAGTGGTCGGGAGTGATCACTTGGTTAGGTGCGACTAGCACCGGATTCAAAACTAGTTAGTGTAACGCTATTTGATTAAAAGTGGATAAATCTCAAGGAGGATGTTGAGTAGTGGACGTAGGCTTGGTTTGAACTGAACCACTATAAATTTTGTATTTGCTTTCTCTTCTCTTTGCTCATTTTTTTTTTTATTATTATTCTCATTTATATTGTTGAGCAAGTTTATTTATTTATGTATTCAGTTAATATATTTAATTTAACAATTTATTTAGAAACTCAATTCACCCGCCCGCTTGGGTTGCCTTTCGGGTAACAGGTAAGCAATTAATCTTAGTTACTGTAGATTATGAAAATAACATAATGAAGTTTTAGAAATGCTAAATAGTTTAATCTGCTCTTTCTCCATTGGCAGTACAACAGTCGGAGGTATACTGGACAGAGCCATCGAAGCAGAGCACAAAAAGCACTGAGATTTATTAAGGCTGGTATTAATTTGTCTCTTCAACTCACTCATACTTCTATTGTTGCCTCTTCTGCTGCATGCTATGCTCGCTTTAAGGATACTTTCATGATTTACTCTGAATAAAATGTTTGTGTTGCTATAATGTGAGCAAGATCACGTTGAGGGCTACCTCGAATTATCTGCCAAAACAAAAACATATTTTGCTACTACTGTTTCTTTATGGGATGCAGGTTTTTACAACAAAGTTGATGATGATGTTCATGTACATATAGGTAACAAATATATTTCAATACTACAGGTGGTAACTACAGATGCTCATTTTTTTTCTGAACCTTTAAATCCATATCTAATGACTGATATGCGTGATAACAACGGTTTATCAGAAGTTTTGAAATTATACATGTCTATGTAACCTTAGTGTGCAGTATTGTTTATGCTTTATTATCTTTTATTAAATTGGGTAAGGTTTTGGACATTTTTGCAGCAACACTAGGAGAGACATTAGGGAGATACCGGAAAATGCCACGGGTGTATATTGGTTGTATGAAATCTGGTCCTGCCCTTGCTCAAAAGTAAGCCTAACTTTGTCCCAAATTTGTTGCTGTTAAACTGGATGTTGAGAAACTGTTTTAGCCTTAAGCTTACTTGTGCATTCTGTGGAACAGGGGAGCGAGGTACCATGAACCCAAGCATTGGAAATTTGGGGAAATGGGAAACAAGTTTTTTTGTCATGCTACATGACAAGTATATGCCATTTCAAAAGATTTGGCTACTTATATCTGAATAAACCAGTTAAGTTCCACTTTACTTGGGGTGAAAAATGAAAAATTAGGACTTCAATGGGAATTTGATGGTTTTGATCTTGTCATGCCACATTTCTGATGATTATTTTGTCTGTAATTATCTCAGGCATGTGCTACACAAGTATGCTAATGAGGATGTTTCATTGGGAGCTTGGTTCATTGGACTTGATGTGCAGCATATAGATGACAGGAGACTATGTTGTGGAGAACCACCTGGTGAAGTTTAAAATTTTCTTCAACTTTTTCATTTTTCATGGCATTATGTTGTTCTTGTTGACAAAACAAAACCCCCAAATGGGAGGAAGATCATGAGTATTGAGTCTGGCAGATGTAGGGTAGTGTATGGAATGAACGAAACACAAAGAAAAAAATAAGAACAATATAGAAAATAGAAATCTTCATACGAATTTTAAACTTGCGTTAAGCTTAAATTTTGAATCTAGAATATAAAAGAAACTTCTGAAAAAACCTAAATCAAAATGGATTTGATTGAATCTCTAAATCAAGTAGTTAAATATTACCAAAAAATTGTACAATTCCAAATTTAAAGGCTTAAACAAAGGAAGACCAAAATCGAGCATTGATCAACCTGATTTGACAACACCAAAAAATCTCCCAAATTACCATTTTGCCATCAAACGGTCAAATTGCTCTATGAACTGCATCATTGACACACTAAGCCCAACTCAACAAAGACTATAATATTTTGTGTTAGCTACATGAATCCTTCTTATTCCCTCAAGCCATGTGAACTCTCACACTGTACTTGAACTACTATCAAGCTGTAGAATGCTAGTCCACGCCGCAACAAGCAGGGCATAAGATGATATGTGAACTGAGCTCATTTGTCACGGACAGATTTTTGTAATGGGTCGAAAAATGGAAGAAAAGCAACTAATATGCAATGGATAATGTTTATTGTGAGTATGAACCACAGGTTCAGATTTTTGTGATTGCACATTTTGTTGCTGCAGATTGTGAGTGGAAGGCCCATGTGGGCAACATCTGTGTTGCTTCATTTGATTGGAGCTGCAGAGGGATTTGTAGGTCTGTTGAGAGGATTGAGGAGGTCCATAGGTGGAGCAGTGAAAGTGAGAACGCTGTATACTGCTGCGTTTTAAGGATCACCCCTGTAGTTCTTCCAAACTCAGGATGAATGATATCTTTGAAAGTCAATCTAGCCCTTTTTACACAAGTATAGAGAATATATAATGTCACATGGAGAGAGAGGCCGTGCTTTGCAACCTTCTCCATTTTAGTCGAGAAGAGTGTGCTGGCTTGATTGCCAAATGCAATCAGAATAGCAAGAGGCTCTCACTACCCATTCTTTGTTAAGTCACACTTCATTTGCTGCTGAGCTCATAAAGAATACAAAATTTTTCTGGTGGCTTTTGATGCCCTTATCTTCAAAATTTGTCAACCGAGTATTTTGTAGTTGCAGGTAACATGATGATAAAGGTGTTCGATCTCTTTTCTAGGTTTGCTATCTCGTGAGACTCAACTTGTTTGATTTGGGATATGCTCAAATCTTATACAACTTGGTTACTTTTGAGATGAGATCTAAGAAAGTATGTTGCTAATTATCTCTTATTAATCTTCTCTTAATTAAGAGAAGATTAATATGCCAAAGATTCCATTCCATTTCATTTGTGTAGAAATTAGAGTCATAGCCTCTTTTTTGAGTGTTACACTGCTAATTGATTCAAGCAGGGTCGGCCCTGAGGGCTAGTAAGAGAAGCCTGTGCCTTGAGCCCCAAATTTGGGCTGAAAATAAAGACCCCCAAATATAATTTTGTGTTTTAGATATAAAAAAAAAAACCCAAATACTATAGGCTCAATTGAACATGGGGCTAAAAAAAAAAGCAACAAGACTAGATTTTTATTTTTTTAAGTATTTGTAATAATTGCTTCCTATCTTAATAGATGAAGGTAAATTTTTATTTATAATTTTAATGATTATATATGCAAGTAAATTTTTTTGTGGTTATAAATAAATAAAAAAATTGTAACTTATCGTTTTATCTATGAATTTTATTTTATTTTTCAATGTAAGAGGACCTCATTTTCAAAGTTCGCCTTGGGCCTCCTAAATCTTAAGGCCGGCCCTGGATTCAAGTTCCCCACCTTGTGCCAAGAAGGATGATCTATCACCTAAAGTTAGTGTTGGGATGGCCCGTCCGAGTGGACAAGAGTACCAAGTCCTACATTGTCGGGTGAAATGTGTAAACTGACTAATAAAATTGAGTAGTGAACCTTCACATTATTCAATGTGTTCTAAAGCCGTGCAGGTTTAGTCCAAACTGGATAATATTGTACAAACTGTGGTGGGTGTCGTTCAATTCAATATTGTTGCAGGTATTGTTGTCAAATCAATAATCGAATTGTGAATTGTTTTGTTAAATAGTAAATCGTATCGAATTGTGAATCGTTTTGTTAAATAGTAAATCGTATCGAATCGTGAATCGTAAGATTTATTTTATTTAATATAATATGTAATTTTATATATTTATATACATATAAAAATTCACTTAATGTGTTTAAAATGATATAAATATCAATATAACTAAATATGTATATATACATATAACATCATGTATATCAATATAATTAATTAATCTTCTTCTATATATCTTGTTAGTTTAGCGAAAACCACGCCGTTTCATACATTATGTAGGTAAAAACAAAAATAGAATTGAATCGCAGTGAATCATGATAAATGTAATGAATCATAGTAAATTGCAAATTGAATCTTACGATTCACTCAATTTCCGATTCAACAGTACCATTCGAATTGTTTTTGTTTAAAAATCGTATCGAATTGTATGAATCGATTCGTGAATCGTACGATTCTAACCACCATGGTTGCATGTACTATCAGACACAAACACACTACACATGAATTTTGAAGTTTAAGATTTCTATAAATACTCATTTAAGTGAACAAAATATATAAATACACGTGAATTTTGAAGTTTAAGATTTCTATAAATACTCATTTAAGTGAACAAAATATATATATGTTACAAGGGAACTAAAATTGGAATGAGGCGAGAGGAGGGCTATTGATATTTTAAGAACAGCAATGTTCATGTCTTTCTAGTTTTGGATGGGATGTTTGGTGGAAAACACTATTCCGCCAATAAATAGTATAGCACAATAGGGTATAGGTGGAAAATACTAGTAACTAATGGGCTTTTATGTCGTCAAATAAAAGATCTACGATAAGCCACGTAATTTTGTACAAACTCTAGTTTGTATAGCACTACTCTAACTGGAACGAGGTAGAGTGAAATGGAATTGTCATTCCTTAATTTTCTTATAAAATGATTATTTTTTTACAATGGTGAATGACAATTTTATTTATAATACATTTCTTATCATTTTTTTGTGAATCAAATATGAGAATAGATATTCTGATAAAATGATTGTTTCATTTCAGTAACCAAACACTACTTGAAAGTACAAGCTTGAAAATAGTATCCTCCCATGGAAATGTAAGACCAGTGGGGCCGTTTTTTCAAAAATAAAATTAACCATTTCACCTAAACTCTGTTAACAGGGGCTTACTGAAAGATTGCAGAAAAAATAAAACAGAAAACAAAAAACGAAATACAATTCAAAACAGGGTATTTGCATTCGTTCACTTTGTATATCCCAAATACAGTTTGTCTAACCTCTTAATCATTATATAAGATTAAGAAGGGAAAACTTGGAGAGTACTCCTATCAAAGATTCACATTTTTTGGTATTTGTTTATGGTTTATAGATCCATTTCTCAATAATCTGAGTACTTTTCCTTATGCAACAACAACAATAGGAGAGAAAAAAAAAAAAGGTTAAATGTGACAGAATATGTATATGTGTGTGTATGTATGTATGTATGTATTTGCATATAAGTAACAAAAATGATTTTCAGGAAAGAAGTAGAAGTATGCAACATGTATCAACTCTAAATAACCCAACCTTGATCAAATGAGAAAGAAAAACATTAAAAAAAAAAAGAAAAGGAAAAAAGAAAAAGAAAAAGAAAACAGAGAAACTACCTTTGGATCTTGATGAGAGAGAGACCAAGCAAAGAGCTGGGAGGATTGAGAGCAGTTTTACGTGATATTGGCACGGCTCAATCAAAAAGGAGAGCCCAATATTTTGAGCACTACTTTCTTATTGAACCGCACCAATATCCCGTTCAAATGATCTATACTCGCGACTGCCAAAAAAGCAACAAAAGTAAAATACAAAAAAGAAAAACTTGTCATAACCCAAAAGAAAATACATGTTGTTTGTGTACAAAGTTAGAAATAAAGCACTCAACACACATCTCATGTAACTGAGAAATCAAGAATGAGACTTGAAATGGTGCAAAAAGAATATTTGTGAGGAGGGTGAGAGGAGAGGAGGAAGAGAGGGGTTATGTAGGAAAGGAGAGGAGGGGCAAATGGCAAAGTCTGCTAATTATGGGAAGATGATAAAGAGATGGTGGTGTTTGTGGTGGTGTGGGTATTGAAGAAGTAGGCATTAAATTCTGCAACTACCAAACAACAAAGGTAGTTGGAATATTAATTAAACAAGGTACAAGAATCCTGAAAAAGCTCATGGAGACAAATCTTGAGCTTTTATTTCTTCATTTATTGTTTTATGGCGGGAGGCAGAGCATGTTGGTTTTTGTTCAATCCTTGCATTTAATCTCTCTTATGCCATCGCCACTCATAAATATTGAGTGTAACAGTGATACCATCCCATGTATTGTGATAATATTATACAATCATAAAATATGTAATATTATCACAAAAATGGTAATTTTATTTATGAATCGCAAATTGTCGTAATATTACTAAAAAAATATGTAATATTTCACAAAATTACGTAATATGTACCCAAAAAATGTATAACAAGGTGCATAGGATATACATCTTACAAAACAGATGGATTCTCCAAAGATGTATGCCAACTAGACAACACACAAAAACATTCAACACAGGAAAAATTAGAATAAATTAAACTAATCTCTTTCGAGATTTAGAAAAAAATACATTGAGTCTTATAAATTTGACATAATTACACTAGTTTTCATAATATCTTCACATTATTTGTATGGATAGAAAAATGATATTATCATTTTGTTTACATTAAAATATATATTTTTTATTATTTATCTATGTATCTACACATTATTTGTATTAATTTTGATCATTTTAATTTTAATGAAAAAGTGATCGGTATAATTATATCAAACTAGTAAGACTTACTATATATTTTTTAAAAAATTTAAGAATGACCAATGTAATTTACCTAAAAAGAATATTAGAAAATACTTAAATTTCTGTAGTTGGTAGTTTGATGCATTTAACCACACAACACATGTTGGTATGACAGACCTAAAAAATGAATTTGCAGAGATGTCACTATAAGAAGTGGCAAAGCAGTATGGTTTTTCATAAATAATAAATTGTTGAATTGAAGAGACATTTAAGAACCCCACCTTCTTAAATAGGGAAGGGGCTAGAAAGAAGTAAAACTAAAAGGAATAATTTTGAAGAGAGAAAAACACGACCAGTTTGGCCATTACAAATTTTAGTTGCTTCCTTCCCCCTCTTTTCTTGCTAACAGGTACTATTTATTTATTTATTTATTCATTTTTTAAGACATTATGAAAAAATATTCAAGGTTTGACATTGGTGACAAATCAAATTATTTCAATTTTAATTTTAAAATTTTAAAATGATATTAATTCTAACAATTTGTTTGTATTATTTAGTTATAATTAAGAGAGAAGGGAAAATTTAGACAATTTAACCACTTTTATTTCCCTTTATTATTGTTGATAGTCACCTCACACTCTTAGCTTACCGTCATCTATCACCACCCCTCGTCTTCTCCAATCTATTGCCATCCTTCTATCGATTTTTCCCCTCCACTACTACCTTTCTTCCTTCCTCAACAGATTGCTGCCCCTCTTATTCCTTCCCCAATTCATGGCCGATGTCTTCGTTCAACATCATCGACAGAAAGTTATTAAATTATCTAAATTGCTCCTATTTCGTTAGTTAGCTAACATATGGTTATAATTGATACATATTTAAAAGTTTGAGGGTTTAAATTAAAATAATTAAAATATTAGAGTTTGATTTGTTATTTGCGTCAAATCTTAAGATATATATATATATATATATATATTTTTTTTTAAAAAAAAGAAAAAAATCTTTTCATGATACATGTCACCACACCAATTTAATCATTGTTTGTAATTGACCATACAATTGAATTTTTGATGTACGGAAGCGTGTTGGAAAGAAGAGCAAATAAGAAGATCAAATAACGAACAATTATGAACGAATCCAAACTAGAGATACTCTGTTTAAAAACAAAGTTGGTATCTCTCCAACTTTGGTGGCTTGAGCTTGCATATGATTGGGTGGTCCTCCTCTTGGTGCCAACCTAGTTGGGATTTGGAGGTTCACTATGATGTTTTTTGCTCTTGTTTTGCTTTATTGATGTATTCATGTGTATTGCGCTTTGTTTTCATCAATAAAGTTTATTTTTGTGGATCAAAAATATATATATATATATATATATTTGAGAAAGCTCTCAATTTTTATTAATGAAATATCAACTTCAACTCCTCTAGCCCTGAGGCTTACAACTTTATTTATAGGGTAAATAACACTTACACCCCCTAAAGTTTGGATTTAATGCATATCACCCCTTGATGTTTGAGAAGTTACACTAACCCCTGTCATTGCAATTATGTAAACGGAATGAAGACATTAAACTCATGTACTCTCTCTTTTCTTACATTACTTTTTTTTTTTTGTTTTTTTCCCTCTTCATTTCCTTTACTTTTTTTTTTCAATGTAATTTTCTCTGTTTTTCTATTAATAGTTGTTACCTTTTATATAAGTAAGAGATTTGTGAAATGAGACTATTAATCACAGGGATGGAAATATAATTTCCAAAACATTAGAGGGTGAGATGTAATTGGACCAAACCTTAGGAGGTGTCAGTGTAATTTACCTTTATTTTATAATTAACCTACTTTTTGGAGAATAAGAAACTAGTAAAATAGGAAATACTAATTGAGAGGGTGATTTATGCTCCGGCGTTGGGCCGAGGTATAAACCGAACAGGTTGGGGGCCCAGCAGAGCAGTGGGCCGAGATGATCGAATAGAACAGGAAAATTGTATTAAATCAAATTAAGAAACTAAAATAAATCCATACTATTCTATACTAAATTAAATATGCCTAATTAAATATTAATTCTAAAATATAAAATAAAAATATATAATATTTTCAAATCTCAAAATCTGCATCATTCTCCTCCACTTGAAAAACCTCATCTTCGAGATAATTTGTTACTCTGGCACTTTATATTTAAGATTGATTTTCTCAAATCTAAATTTTACAAAAACAACCTTCCAAAATTAAAGGAAAATTTTCCTTCAATAAATTTGACCAACTTTCCCAAATGGTAACCACAATCGATCCACCTTGAGTTGATGTGTTTGCCAGCATAAGTTTCACTTCATTGGCAACATCAGCCAACCATGCAATTAAGCATTAAATCAGCAACACGTTTTACCATGGGATCCAACTTTTTTTTGTGTCAAAATCAACTTTTGTTGAGAGCAGGTGATGAACGGCATGGTTTAAGCTGACAGATGGGATAGCAGAGCCACGTGTCAGGAGATGACAGGGAGTGGATATGGGGCACAGAAGGTATTTAAGCCTGTCTGCGCCCCCCATACGCGACACACGAACACTCTGTAAGGAATTTCTTACACTCAAACACCCTCTCCCTCCTCTCTATTCCCTCTAAGGTGTGTGCTAATTTGACCGTCGGAGGGTGTTTCCGGCCACACACCGCCGGGTAGCTCACCGTTAAGCATTAAATCAGCAACACGTTTTACCATGGGATCCAACTTTTTTTTGTGTCAAAATCAACTTTTGGTAAATCTGTCACCACTAATAAGGTTGTTCCCATGCTACTAGTAACAATGGGGTCATTTGCATGCAAAAGACAAACAAACGAAATTGTTGGTTCTTGATCTGTCAAAAGACTTGTGTTACTATGATGCATCGCCTCATACTATAACTCAATTAAATATGGCCTGATTTTCTTCCCATCCTTCACATTTTCTTCAGCCTCTTATTCGGCCTTAGTTAATTCAACATGTTCTTTAATATCATTCTCCTCCAAATACTCATCATGTATTGGAGGTAAATCCCAATCAATGTGTGACTGTAACAAGAAGGCTAGACAGGAAACTGTACCAATGTTGGGAAGGAAATTCACTTGGTGTAACTTTCAACAAGAAGGCTAGACATGTTTTTGCCTAGTCCAGAATGGTTGCAAAAGTTCAATTTCAAATGATGGGGTTTACCAACAAGACTATCTGATCATTGCCCTATTCTGCTCATGGAAGATGAGAGGGATTGGGGTCCAAAGCCTTTCAGATTCTTGAATGCCTGGACCCTTCATCCTTATTTCAAATCCTTTGTGGACAAAATTTGGAAGGAAACTCTTGTAGATGGCTGGGCTGGTTTTCAGTGCTTAAGAAAACTTAAATCCCTTAGAATAGCACTAAAACAATGGAATCAGGAAGTGTTTGGAAATGTGGATTATAATCTCAAGCTCTTGGAGGAGGAATATAGCGATCCTGATTTTCCCTCCATTGGTTACTATATTTCGGACTCGGTTTCGTGGATGTTTGTTGTTGTATATGTTGCATTTTCGTCCTTTAATTCTTTGTATTTGAGTTTTAGGATATGTTGGGCAAATTTGTAACAGGTTGGCTGTAATTCGAAACAAAGTGTTACTGCCCAGTTTTTGGTGTCTTCGCTCGAACAAGGCTTTTGTCGCTCAAGCGAGCTTTGAGTTTGTGTCTCTTGGCTCGAGCGAGCATTTTTGCACTCGAGCATGCATCTGCGTCTAGTTTGGACCTGAAGGTTGTGTTTCTTGGCTCGAGCGAGCGAGTTGTATGTTTTGGGTTTCTTCGCTCGAGCGAGGACTCCTGTGCTCGAGCGTGCTTCTGGGTTGCAGACCTGAAGCTTCATGTTGTTGGCTCGAGCGAGGCTTTCTACGCTCGAGCGAGGTTTATTTGTGTCTGGTCGCTCGAGCGACCAATCCTTTGTTCGAGCGAGGCTCGAATATATCAGATCGCAGCAACAGTCTTCTCTCTCACTTTTTGATCTCCTTTTCTTCTCAAACCCTAGATCGACTCTCTCCCCCTCTACATATACCTTATCTCTAGAAATATACTTGGTTCTTGGGTGTGTCTACTCTAGTCCCTTTGTAAAATGTGTGGAGCTCGGTGTGGGCTACATTTTGGTTCGAAAATCATTGGGTTTGGAGCATCTCGAGTTTTCTTAATTTTCTCCATTGAGTCTCTCCATTTGAGGTAGGGATAACCTACTCCTCTCTATGAGTTTTGACATAAATGTTGGGTATTTTGGATAGATAGTGTTGTTTGGGAATTTTGGGAGAGTTAGGATTTGATTTGAAGTTATAAAAAATGGGGGTTTTCAATTGTTAAACTCCATGTGTATGTGAGACCTTGGAAAATGGAATTATTGTTGTTAAATTGGTGAAATTGAGCCTTAGGGCTGATATTTGAGAAAGGGGAAAAATGCCATAACTATGTTGAATAATTAATTTGGGAAAATATGAAATTGAGTTAGAAATCATGAAATTGGGAAATTATGAGATTGAATGGTGTAGTTGGATAAATAGATCACTCACCTACGAAAATGCTGATATTTTATTTGTTTGATAAATTTATTATCTGTTTATAAATAACTGCTTTGGGCTATCGGTGGAGGATAGTCTTGATTGTTGTAGACACTGTATGTTGATTAGGAAAAATTGAAACTAATCAAATGTGTTATGTTATTGAATATGACGGTTAAATTGTCACATTGAATATGTGCCTAGAATGATCATTGTACATGATAGAGCTTTTAAATACATTGCATATGTATCTTGTTTGGGAGAAGATAGGGGATGTTGTAGACACCCCATTTTCGACCGACCTTAAGGCTCAGACATCACCGATTGAGCGCTCGGTGACGTTGCATATCGTGCTCGTTCAGAAGTCTCAGAGTCGCGGCCGTGAGCCCTGCCTCCAGATTTTCGAACCCTCTTCTGTGCCTTGCCTCGGTTTGCGAACCAGACTCGGTTTTCTCTGTTTCTTTTCCCGAGGGGAGGGAGAGGTCCCGTAGACCATCTCTCAGTGGCCGTGGGCTACATTTTGTGGCTATAGGCCATTTTGCCCGTTTGGAGTCCGGTTTCCGATTTTTCGGGACCGTTGGCCATGAGCCTCGGTTCGGGACCGCCTACCAATCTCCGTTTGCTCTGATTTTCGGCATACTTCTTATTTACTCCCTTTTAAGGGACACTAGGGTCTGAAAGACCCACTTCGGGACCGCCTAACCATCTCCGTCTTCTTGCGTGTCCTCGAAATGCGTGCATACGGGCACGCAAACCGAGGCAATGGCATACGCAATGCAATGGCATGAAAAATGATATGCAAACATGCTAATGGATTTTCAGCAATGAAATGTGGGGGAAAACAGTCCCGAAATGAGGTGAAAACACGCCCGATGCATGGAATCTCTCCCGAAATGCAAAATTAGGCACATAGAATGAACTACAGCTATACAAAGCATGAATAATTGGTACATGGAATGAAAAGACAGAAGCAAGGCAGCCCCAAAATAAGTATTTTTCCAGTTCAAAGCATGGCCAAACAGCAAGCAAAGATAGGGCAACAATGGCATGCAAAAATGGCCCTAAACATGAGATTCTGAAGCAACTCACAGTTGCTAACTCCAACTAGGTTAGGGCCCTTCAACAAAGTTGAAGAGGGGCCCAAAATATGATGTTTTCCAGAACTGTAAAAACCCCAAAAACAAACACAGGTATGGCTGCACTCCCATGCAAGAAAAAGGGCCAAAAGGTGGCCAAAGAGGCAAGTGGTATATGCAAAGCCCAAAATGAAAAATTCCCTTCTACAACATTGAAGAGGGACCAAAAATAAGCATATTTACAGAACTGTAAAAACTCCAAAACAGTATACAAACATGCTAGAAATGCAATGCAAAACGAGGCTCAAAAGTGGCTATAACACAAAGTATGCAAAATATTCATCAAAAAGCCAAAGACCCTTAATGAAACATGAATAATGGGCCAAAATAAGACTATTTTTAGTACTGTAAAAAGGCCAAAAACTGAAGCATAATAGGCTGCCAAAGCATGCAAGAAAATAGCATTCAAGGGAGATATTGAAGCAAGTGCAAGATGGGGGGCTCAAACAGGGTTGAGCCCTTAAGAAAAAGTGAAAAAGAGCTCAAAAGAAGGCCACTTTCAGTTAGGGCCGGAGCTCAAAACAATAAGCATGTATGGCTAAGAAATGTTGCAAAATTAAGCTCAAAAGAGGGGAAATAGGACTTACCTTTGAAGACAAGTCTTGGATGCTTCTTGGCTTGAGTTTGCAGCACCCTTAGGCCTTGGAGAACACCTCCTTGCTGCTGGAAATGGAGTGGTGGTGGTGGAGCTTGGTGGTGTAGAAGAAATGGTGGTGTTGGACTTTGAAGTTTTCAAGGAAATGAGGGAGATGGAGGAGGATTTTGTATACCAAGCTTGAAACAATTTTTTCTAACCCTCAAAATAAGCCTTGCAGCTGGTTATAAGGATCAAAAGGAGAGGGAGTATGGAAGGAAAGGGTGGGGGAAAAAGGACCAAGGTTTTCCTCCACAAAATATCCCCCTGATTGAGATATTTTCTGGGGGAAACAGCTATACAACTGTAAAGTCCCTTTTGAGAGGATCATGGCCGGCCACCTTTTGGACTTGCAGGTGGCCGGCCGGCCACCTCTCCTAGCCGGCCGGCTAGGGGTCAAAAAGGTCAACTTCAATTAGTGGCCGACCACCACAAAAAGGTGGCCTCCCAGGTCCCCTTTTCACAACCCTGTGGTTCGAATTTGGAATTTGTAAAACAAGGGAGAGAATAGACCATTTTAAAGAGGGGTTCAAAAGGGTCAAATGGGATTTCTGGCTGGCCATATCATATTAGGATCCTCCCATGTGTGTACAACACAAATATGTGGTTTGGGGTTGAAGAAAGTGGCCCCAAGGTGTTCAACATTGGCTCGAAAGTGAGAAAAACGGGCGTCGGAAGGCGAAAATGGAATATAACTGGTTGCTAAGATAATTGCTGGCCTCCCACCTTTCAGTGACCTTCCCGGTGATGAAACAGAGGTACCTGCCAAAAATGAACAAAAACCGATGCAAAACGAATGCTCGGGGGCCAAAACACGCAGTTCGGGGTCCCGAAAATGGGCTGTTAAACGCAATGCAATAGGTTTGGCCACGAAGTGGGTTTCTCAGAACCCA
>NW_021024719.1:1527497-1543218 GCF_004153795.1 Camellia sinensis
CGGTTTTCCCTACATTGGTTATTGTATTCCGGACTCGGTTTCGTGGATGTTTGTTGTTGTATATGTTGCATTTATGTCCTTTAATTCTTTGTATTTGAGTTTTAGGATATGTTGGGCAGATTTGTAACAGGTTGGGTGTAATTCGAAACAAAGTGTTGCTGCCCAGTTTTTGGTACCTTCGCTCGAGCGAGCTTTGAGTTTGTGTCTCTTGGCTCGAGCGAGCATTCTTGCACTCAAGCGTGCATCTGCGTCTAGTTTGGACCTGAAGGTTGTGTTTCTTGGCTCGAGCGAGCTTTTCTTCGCTCGAGCGAGCGAGCTGTATGTTTTAGGTTTCTTCGCTCGAGCGAGGACTCCTGTGCTCAAGCGTGCTTCTGGGTTGCAGACCTAAAGCTTCGTGTTGTTGGCTCGAGCGAGGCTTTCTACGCTCGAGCGAGGTTTATTTGTGTCTGGTCGCTCGAGCGACCAATCCTTTGTTCGAGCGAGGCTCGAATATATCAGATCGCAGCAACAGTCTTCTCTCTCACTTTTTGATCTCCTTTTCTTCTCAAACCCTAGATCGACTCTCTCCCCCTCTACATATACCTTATCTCTAGAAATATACTTGGTTCTTGGGTGTGTCTACTCTAGTCCCTTTGTAAAATGTGTGGAGCTCGGTGTGGGCTACATTTTGGTTCAAAAATCATTGGGTTTGGAGCATCTCGAGTTTTCTTCATTTTCTCCATTGAGTCTCTCAATTTGAGGTAGAGATAACCTACTCCTCTCTATGAGTTTTGACATAAATGTTGGGTATTTTGGATAGATGGTGTTGTTTGGGAATTTTGGGAGAGTTAGGATTTGATTTGAAGTTATAAAAAATGGGGGTTTTCAATTGTTAAACTCCATGTGTATGTGAGACCTTGGAAAATGGAATTATTGTTGTTAAATTGGTGAAATTGAGCCTTAGGGTTGATATTTGAGAAATGGGAAAAATGCCCTAACTATGTTGAATAATTAATTTGGGGAAATATGAAATTGAGTTAGAAATCATGAAATTGGAAAATTATGAGATTGAATGGTGTAGTTGGATAAATAGATCACTCACCTATGAAAATGTTGATATTTTATCTGTTTGATAAATTTATTATCTGTTTAGAAATAACTGCTTTGGGCTATCGGTGGAGGATAGTCTTGATTGTTGTAAACACTGTAGGTTGATTAGGAAAAACTGAAACTAATCAAATGTGTTATGTCATTGAATATGACGGTTAAATTGTCACATTGAATATGTGCCTAGATTGATCATTTGTACATGATAGAGCTTTTAAATACATTGCATATGTATCTTGTTTGGGAGAAGATAGGGGATGTACTCTACGGTTTGGAAGGAGATAGGGGATGTACTCTTAAACCCGCTTGGGAGGAGATAGGGGATAGACTCCATTGATAACTAAGTTGGCCGGAGTATCCAGGGTGAAAGTCCCGAAATCTTAATTACGTTTGCATAACGTAGATGAATTGAAGTATTGAATTGTTAATAACATGAGTTGTAGTCTCATTCGGAATTGAAATGTCGAAGTATTGTTAATATGAGTTGTAGTCTCATTTTAAACTGTCTGGATAAATAGAGAACCATATCTATGAATTGGTTTGGTTAACGAAAAAGGAAATGGAGTTGAAACATATTTGTAAACATGGATTGATTATGAAAGAGATGGATGTTTGTTTATATGAGTTAAACATTTATCAAATGCTAATGTTTTAGTTATTGTTATATTTGGTTTAGTATATCACTGCTGGGCTTTGGCTCACCCTATATGGGATATCATTTTCAGGTTCAGGTGATATGCCACCTCCAAGGACATAGCTTGGGAGGCTTAGAGGCGGAAAGATCTTTTTGTTGTTATCTTTTTGGTATTACATGTAAATTCAAGCCAAGGGCTTAATGTGTTTTGAGTTAGCACTCTCTTTTTGTAACCAAGTGTTGGCTTGGAAAGTTATAAGCCCGTAGGGCATTTATTTTTGTTGTCAACATGTAATACTTTTGTAATGAATATTCTGATAAATGGAAATATGCTTTATTCTCTTATGTCTATGGATGTCTTAAATGTTGGGTTATATGTGTTATTTTGAGGGCATTACAAGGAATTACATATTCTTGATCTGGCAGCTGAGGAAAGGCCGCTGTTTGAGGCAGAGTTGAATAGAAGAAGAGAGGCTAAAGAAGAAGCATGGAAGCTAAGTACAATGGTGGAGTGGGTATGGTTGTAGAAATCTAGAGTTAACTGGGGTTTGAAAGGAGATAAAAACACAAAATTCTTTCATGTGATGGCTGCATCTAGAAATAATAGAAATGCTTTGTGCTCACTTTCTGTTAATAGGATTATAAAGGTTGATCCAGTTGAAATAAGGGCTGAGGTTTTGCACCATTACAGAAAGCTTTTTTTTTGAATCCTGGTTCAGTAGACCAAGTTTATCTGGCCCTTTTAAATCCATTAGAGGAGATGAGGTTAGAGCTGCTTTAGAAGCGGAGTTTTTAGAATCAGAAGTGATAGCAGCAGTTAAAACCTGTGATGGAAATAAGGCTCCAAGTCCTGATAGGTTCAACTTGATGTTGTTTCAGAAGTGCTGGCAGTCAATAAAAGGGGATGTGATGCAGTTTATGAGTGAGTTTCATCAAAACTCTAAACTAGTGCATGGAATTAATAGTTCTTTTGTTGCGTTGATTCCTAAAAATGATAATCCTTCTTGCCTCGGTGAATACAGGCCTATTAGTCTCATTGGTTCGCTTTACAAAGTGCTTGCAAAAGTTTTATCTAATAGAATCAAACATATAATGCCAAGGATTATTAGTGAATCTCAATCAGCTTTTATAGGAGGTAGAAGTATCTTGGATGGAGTGTTGATTGCAAATGAAATTGTTGATGGTTGGAAGAAGAATAAGAGGAAAGATATTGTTTTGAAGTTGGATTTTGAGAAAGCATGCGATTCAATTAATTGGGAATTTCTTTTCTCTATGCTTGCAAATTTTGGGTTTGGTTCTAAATGGATTAAGTGGATGCAAGAATGTGTCTCATCAGCAAAAATCTCCATTGTGGTTAATGGATCTCCGACATCTGAATTTAGTCCTCAAAGGGGGCTTAGGCAAGGTGATCCATTATCACCTTTTCAATTTAATATTGTGGCAGAGGGCTTGAACATTTTAATGACCAGAGCTAGGCTGATGGGCTTGATTAAAGGTGCAGTGGTTGGTTCAAATGATCTCAGTATAACTCATTTGCAGTTTGCGGATGACACAATAATTTTTTGTGAAGCAGAAAGGGAGGAGGTTCTTACTGTTAAAAGGATTTTGAGGTGCTTTGAAATAGTATCTGGGCTGAAGATTAATTATTATAAGAGTGTAGTGTGTGGAATTGGGCTTTCTGATGAGCTATCTAAAGAATATGTTTCCATGTTGAATTGTTTTCATCAAAGTTTGCCTTTAAATTATTTGGGTATGCCCTTGGGGGATAACCCAAGGAGAAGACGGACTTGGAAACCAATAATTGATAAAGTTAACCAGAAGTTGGCTTCTTGGAAAAGGAGGTTCTTATCTTTTGCTAGTAGGATGACAATGATAAAGTCTGTGTTATCATCCTTACCAACATATTATCTATCCTTGTTCAAGATGCCTGAAGGGGTTGCTAAGGAGATTGATAAAATCCAGTCTAGATTTTTATGGGGAGGTGATGCTCTAAGAAGAAAAATTCATCTAGTAAAATGGGGGGAAGTAACGCAAAGCAAAAGTACTGGGGGTTTAGGAATAAGAAAAGTGAGGCTTATGAATGCTTGTCTTCTTTTGAAGTGGTGGTGGAGATTTGGATCTTGTCTTCTTTTGAAGTGGTGGTGGAGATTTGGATCTGATACTGATGCTCTCTGGAAACAAGTGATTTGCAGCAAATATGGCGAGGTTGAAGGGGGTTGGTGGCCTCTACCTATTGAGGGTCCAAGGTTATCTCTGGTCTGGAGATATATCCAGGGGATTGCTGCTTATTGGCCTCAGTTGGTGGAATTCTTCAAAAATAATATCTTCCTTATTGTTGGTAATGGAAGGAACATCAAGTTCTGGCTTCATAATTGGGTTGGTAATGTATGTCTCAAAGATGAATTTCCAAGACTATATTTTGTGTCCCTCGACAAAGATGAATCTGTGGAAATGGTAAGCAGTAGGAGAAATGGAAATGAAGAGTAGAAGCTGGTTTTCAGGATAGCCTTGTTTCAGTGGGAATTAGAAGAATTAAAGAGACTGAGAATAATACTTCTTAATGCTCCATCTATTCGGGATGGGATGGTGGATAGGTTGAAATGGAATGCAGAAAATTCTAGGGTTTTTACTGTGGCTTTTGCCTATAAGTGGAGTGCAGCATCTGTTGAAGCTAGTACTAACTTAGTAGGGTGTATATGGAAGAATTTGGCCCCACCTAAGGTGCAGTTTTTTGGGTGGTTAGCATGGAAAGAGAGAATTAAGACAGCCAGCTATCTTCAAAGACTAGGTGTCCTTACTGCTACTTCAGACATTAATTGTATTTTCTGCAAGGATAAAGTAGAAGATATAAATCATGTACTGCTGTTTTGCCCATTTATTTGGAGGATTTGGTCAAATATTATCAGTTGGTGGGGTGTATATTGGGCAATGCCTAGATCAATGTCTGGTTTGCTGCAGTGGTGGACTGGATTAAAACTAAAAAAAAAGGAGTTACCCATTTGGAAAGCTATACCATTGGCGGTGTTTTGGTCTATTTGGAAGCAGAGGAATGAAAGCATTTTTAAGGGCTTGCAGGTGAATTTTGAAGGGCTATGTGATTCAATCAAGGTCAGGGTTACTTTACGGGTTAGAACTTCTAACCCCTCTTTTTTTTACTCAATTAATGATATTGTGTATAATCTAAAGCAGGTTAGATTATGTCTGAGGAGTTGATTTGGTCTGGTTTTAGGCTTCTGCTAGGGGAGTTTTTTGTGTGGTTTAGGCCTGTTAGATTGGTCTTGATTTTTCTAGGGGGGTTTTTTATTCTTGTTAACCAACTTTGCACTGCTAGGCTGCTGTTGCTACTGGTATTGCTGTGTTGTCTTCCTGTTGCTACTGCTGGAATGGTGTGGCAATGTTGTTGAAAGGCTACTATAATGTCTCAATGAGTTAATTAAAGAGCTTTGATCATCATGGTCTAATCAAAGGAAATGGATTCTGCATTTTGGTCTGATCTCAAGTGTGCCCTGCATCTGGTCTGAATGTTTGCTGTTATGTTTTGATTTGTTTTGTCCGGGGATGTTTTGCTGGGTTTTTTGCTTTCAATGGTGCCATATGGTTTGATCTGATTCGTTTGTCATCATCAGTGGGTCTGCATCTGGGTTATCATTAGTGTGTCAGCATCAGCTCCACTTCAATGGTGTATGGTTTGCACTCAACCATCTTTGCACTGCTGGGCTGCTGTTGCTACTGGTATTGCAGTGCTGTCTACATGCTGGTTCTGAAGCTGCTGTAAAGGGGCTGCTCTCAATGGTTGTGATCTACCTTCTATGCTTGGCTGCTAGTTGACTTGATTGATGTATGTTGCTGCTTTGAGGTCTGCTGAATGGTGCTCAGGTCTGATGCTGTATGCTACTAATGTATGATATTGTGTGGCTGCTCGTTGACTTGTTGTTGGTAGTTTTGGGAAGCAGGGGAGCTGTATTTGTATGGCTGTTAGTTGTTTTTCAGGAGGCCAAAAGACTTGTTTCTCTGTTGCGGAGCAAATTCAAGCACAAACTCAGATTTGGGTAGATGCTAGTGTATTGGCTGGGAGGGTATGGTGGGGGTATGCTGCTGGGAAGCAGAGGGCAGTTTAGCTGGGATGCAGAGGGTAGTTTGTCTGCTGAATGCTTCTGGTGTTTGCTGTCTTAGAGTGTATGCTGTAGGTGTATGTTGTTTTATGGTGTATGATGTTGAATTGCAGCAGTACTGCTGTAGGCTGTTTTTTGTTGTTGTTGTTTTTTTTTTTCTTCTGTTTTTTTGGTTCCTCCCAAGGTTTTAAAAAGCGGCCGCAACTGTTACGTAACGCCGTTACGTAACGGTTGTGGTAGTTATCGCCACCCATTATGGCTGCTTTTGCAATGTGATTAAGATTCACAGGTGTATCGGCCGTAGCGGCTGCTATAGCGGTCGTAACGGTGCTGTAACGGTGCTGTAACGGCCTGTTACGCACCGTTACGTAACGATTCCAAATTGCTTCTTTTGAAAAAAACGTAAAAAAAAAAAAAAGTTGAAAATTGGGGAAGAGAGATAGAGAGAGAAGAGAGAAGAGAGAAGATGGAGGAACAAGAGATAGAGAGAGAGAATAGGAAAGATGAACATGTTATTGATTTGTTGAAGTTGTAAGACCTATACTATTCTATTCAGCTGCTATTACTCAACCATTTTGTTTGTGTGTGTCTATCTATATATTAAATAATAAGTGTGGTCATCATCTATTTGGCTTGGTTAAAATATGTATATGTATATATATTTAGACTCTTATTTATTCTCTTACTTTTGTCATTGTTTATCTTATATATAATAGTTAGTGATTGATTTTTTGTATAATATAAAGTCATTAATTATTAAAATAAAATGTAAAAAACTCAGTTTATAGTGATTTAAAAATATAAAATATATTGGATCAAACTTAAAAATTTATAAAAATTGATCAATATTTATTTTAAAACCCAATAAATATGATCATGGAAAAAAAATGTGCGTATCGGTAAGTTTTTTTCAAATTGTGCGAAAAATTAAAAAATTCACGGTTCCGCTTACCGCAACCGTTACGCTATAGCCTTTACATCCCACAACTGCAACCGCGTCACTGCCACCGTTACGGCGACTGCAACCGCTTTTCAAAACCTTGGTTCCTCCTGATTGGCTTCTCACCAATCTTTGGGTTAGTGCTCGCATTTGCACTTTCCATCTTTATCGATGTAAGTTTTAGCATATTTTGCTTTCTTCATTAATAAAGTTTCATTTTGTTGATCAAAAAAAATGTGTGACTGTAATGGTGAAGATTTTGTATACGAAAATATTTCATCAAATTCTTCTTTTACTATAGCAACACAATCTAGAAATTCTTTAGGTTATAAACAAACCTTGAACTCTAGTATGTTAAGCCTGTAGCCCAACTCCCATCGATTGGATGCATTGTTTGCCACTTGACATCTCCATTGTGGTTTGTATAAACCAATCGGATTCGTGTCTTCATCCTCGACATCACTCTCATACTCCTCCACAAATTGTGAATTTGGTTGATGGTTGCGAAGTCAGTTTCTAACGTCCATGGCTTCGAAACGCTCCAATAAGGTAAGCATCCTTTCAAGGCGCTCTAAACTCTAAAATTGCTCCTCTATTGAGGCATCTCGCGTCGCCTCATCTCTCTCATACCTCTCTTCAATAACATCATATTGACGACCACGTACTCTTTGTCGTGGCATGGTCAGAATCAAACCTATGCTCTGATAACAATTGATACAGGGAAGCGCATCGGAAAGACAAGCAAATAACAAGATCGAACCACGAACAAATTCGAATAAGAGATACTCTCTTTACAAACGAATAGTATTAAGAAAACTCAAGATTTTTATTAATCAAATGTAAACTTCAACTCCTCTTACCTGAGGCTTACAACTTTATTTATAATTAACCTACTTCTTGTAGAACAAGAAACTAATAAAATAGAAAATACTTAGAATAGGAAAAATGCATCAAATTAAATTAAGAACCTAAATAAATCTTTACTATTCTATACTAAATTAAAGATGCCTAATTAAATATTAATTCTAAAATATAAAATAAAAATATATAATATTTTTAAATCTCAATCTCCATCAATTTCACACATGTATTTGTATCTCTCATAATGAATCACTTCAGGTTGGAAGATGTGTACTGGATTTCATTACTAATGGAACTACAATCCAACTTCCTAGGGAGGATAATTGGCATAAATTAGTTATATAGGGATTTGAGGTGGCCGCTGTGTGAGGTGCACAACAGTTATTGTTGTGCAGTTAAATGGGTCTATTTTGGGGTCCATTTTAATAATTTGAATCGTTCACATTTTAGAATATATCAGGTAGAACATACTTGCAAAAAATCAAGTTAATCGAATATCGTTTACCCATTCATCCACTCACATTTGTATCTACAGAAATAAACAACAATTGTGATTTAAAGTATTAAAATGAATACAAATGTGAGTGGATGAAAAGGTAAATGATATCCGATTAACTTGATTTTTTGCAAGTATATTTTACTTGATGTATTCTAAAATATGAACGGTTCAGATTATCAAAATAAATCCTGAAATAGGCCCATTTAATGTGTACTCTCACACAACAGCCACCCCAAATTGGTTATTACTAGTGGACTTCCCATAAGTTGATCTTCGTGTGTATCAAGACTATTTAGGCATTGGATGGATTGAGTGTTTCTTCTTCTTTTTTTTTTTTTTATCAGCAAAAAATGAACCTTTATTGATGAAAAATCATCAAGAGATGAGATTACATCAAATAAAGGAGAGTAAGAGCAAGCATCATAGCAAACTAAACCAATCCCAACTAGATTGGCACCGAGAAAAGAGCTCAATCATTTACAAGCTTAACCCCAGAAATTTGGTGAGGAACCAAACCCAACAAGAAACAAACAAGAGGAATAAACAAGACAACATGGATTGAGTGTTTCTTGACATGATATAAAAGTGAGGTGGGTTGGATGTATCTTGTGCAATGTATAGCTCCATGAATTTTATTTAGAATATATATAAAAATTACAAATCTAGTAAAATAGACTTTTCTTCAAGTCACAAATAAAATAGAATTTTAATATATTGCTACCATTGGTTAAAAAAAGAGAGTACAAACTAGAACTATTACATAAAGGAGAAATAACCATTCAGAGGTAGTTTGGAATTATTATTATTATCTTTTTTTTTTTATTTTTTATAAATGAGTGATAAAGTTTATAAATTTTAATAATTAAAATGATAAATTTTTTCACTATATTGTAATTATTTTAAGAAGGTACAACTGAGGTGTAATTTCCACTTACGTAAATATATATTGACTTTAATGGCGTAAATATCAATATATTAACCTGATTTCTCTTAAAAGACTTTTCTTGTGTGGGATTATCACCAATAGGTTCTAGTGTAAGAGATGAATATCATGCTGTAATTGAATTTCTTTTCTAATATTTGTCCACAATGGCAGGACCAAAAATAAAATAAAATATGTGCATTTCAGTATGTACAATAACAGATCTGCAGTCGTACGCTAAGTAATGCAGCATTTTGTAAAATTACAAATAACACCCGTGACCTTCACATACAATTCTATTCCATATCAGAAATTCCTACTACTACGACTAATATGTATCACTATGTAAAATTACAAAGTTACAGAAAGGCACTTACCTGATTTCAAAACTTGATGGAGTAACAAAGAAACAAAGAATTTGAATCAATTAGGCCTAACTTAGGTAGTCACCATGTCTTTCTCAGGGTTTAGTCCCTAGGAGGAGGTCATGGATGTTACTCTCCTTAGGGGAAGTTGAATTAAGAGAGCAAGTACTTGGTATTTTGCAAAGAGTGGAGAGGCTAAAAGAAACAAAGAATCTGTGAATTAAAACAAATTTAACCCATTTTTTGTTCTCTTTAAAGAGTTAGTGGATTATTAATTGGACTTTCAATTGAGTGGAAAGGATGTTCCATGGAATAGAGTGGAGTGGATGTTCGATGGAATAGAATAAGATGTTCAAAATTGGATAACAAAGATAATTTAACTCAATTATTTTGTTATTAAAGCAGAAAAATATTTTAGGAATTCAATTACATATCCTTCTTAAAGGTAGTGTCAACTCTCTGATTGTGTGCCTATCTCATCATAAGAAGACACATAACCACTTTAGTTGAAAAATATGAAAAAATAGTAAAAAAGTGATCATGTGTTCATCTACTATTGAATTAATAATCCAACAAAATATATAATCCCATGTTTGGTTTAGAAAATTGTGATGTGGACTAATAGTATCCTTCATATGGAAGACTTGAATCCCAAAGAGGGGTTGTGACAAAATGAAAGACTAAAGCCATGCTCGGATGATTAGTTAATTGCAATTTTTTTTCTCTCTTCATAGTATCAGCAAAAGCTCTTTTATTGATGTAAAACATACATGGAGTAGAATAAGTTACATCAAAACAAAGAGCAATATTATAATCCCAGACAAAAACTCAAAAAATACCCAAAATTCAACATCAATAGTATTGATTTACTTAAGGTATGGGCTGCTAGTTGTCTGCTAGTTGTATGGGCAAGATGGGTTCTGAAGGCAAGATGGTCTGCTAGTTGTATGGGCTTTAATGCTGGGTTCTGGTTGTATGGGCTGTATTGCAAGTATCCTGGTTGTCCGGGCTGAAGGCAAGGTGGTGTGCTAGTTGATTGGGCTGTAAAGTGCTGTTTTGCTGGTTGTAGGTGGCCTTGTGGTGAAGTTGTTTGGCTGGGTGTGCTGTTTTTTAGTTTGTTTTCTTTCTGGTTTTTGTGTTTTTTTCTTCTGCTTCTTTTGTTCTCTTTTTGTTGGTTTCTCACCAACTGGCGCTTGGAGCTTTGTGCTAGCTCCAAACTCTTCTTTATTGATGTAGTCTATCTTTTTTGGTTGCTTTCATCAATAAAGATTTTTTTTGCCGATCAAAAACAAAGGTATGGACTTAAAACACCATCTTCAAATCTCAATCAAAGATTTGATATCTTTATTTTTATTTTTATTTTTCAGGATCCCTTTTTTCCGACCATAGAATTACGACAAAACAAAATAGTCAAAGTAAAAAGCAGCATCATTGCATATAAAGTATATTCCTACTAAGTTGACATAAACATTAAAGCCAATCATATGTTAATCCAAGACCAAACACCGACAAAAAACACCTACTGCAAAATTGATAGTCATACTAAATATAGGATAGGATACACAAGTAGGAATGCTAAATTTCTAGTCTTATAGTTGGCATAAGAAAAAATAATCTATTTATTCATTTAGAAGTGAATTTTTTCTGGTACTGGTTTTTGACCCATTTGATTCCCACAGAGGTTCCATTCTTCACTTTTTGTGCTCCAACCACAACCACCACCTTTGCTTTGTGAAGCCCCGCCGATGCTGCCACCTTCACCTCCTCCATATACTTCTTGCTGCCACCACCACTGCCACCGCCTCCCAGCTTTCGCTTACTGCTAGTGCTGCGCTTATCATAATCATCTTTGCCACCACCCCATTGATCAGCCCAGGTTGGTGCTTTGCTTCCCATAGTTCCAAGAAAATGGTTGAACACCTACAATCACTCAATTTATCACATAGTCACAATTATGTGAATTATGGAGTTATATAACAATAATAACCTAAAATTGTGAACTATTATGACTTTCACAAATAATAATATATTGCGAAAAATAAATAATATATTTAGATTAGTTATGCGAACTATTATGATTTTTACAAACAATAAAATAATGCAACCTGGATACCTTAGAATGATCAAAAGTTGATTGAACACAAACTTAATATTGGTGAAAAAAGGTTTCTCTCTTCCCCCTCTTTACAATAGGTTTAATGTAATGTAATTCAGATTAATGGATGGGTGATCTAAATTTATTTTTATAGATATAGAGATAACCAGTTTCCTAATACATCTATAATTGTAACTCCACTTGCCTATTAAAATAGGAAACTAATCATCGCTTGACCAATCAAATAATAGCTTGTGATTTAAGATATAAAATTATAATTCTATTAAATCTATAATTCATATGTACCATATCATGTTGGTCGTCATAATTCCTAAATAATTACCTTAATTAATTACTAAATAAGTATCTTATTTTAAAAAATAAAACATTGGACACAGCTTCTCTCATGGTGACTGACTAGTGCAGTTGAGGTCCATGAGTGCACCATGGTGTTCACTTGTATGACTCGATTCATTCATCTTATTGACTTTTGTTTATTGATCATTGATAAAAATAAATTAAATTAATCCCGTAAAATTATATAAATATGATCATTAAATTATTATTATTATTATTATTATTATTATTTCTCTTTCATGGTGATCTACATATAAGACAACCCATAATATGGATGAATTAAATCATCCATACAGTTTCACTGGAGAAAAATCTGTTCCTAGTTTTTAAACTTCCATGTTAGTACAATATTAATAATAAATAAATAAAGTTCCATTTTAGTAAGATTTAGGCAAATAAGAAAATTAAGAAAATAATGGAACGATAATAGAAGTAGATAAAAGACTGGAAAATTAATAGATGAAAGACTGGAAAATTAATAGATTAAAGTTGTATTTAAATTATGAATTTGAGTAGAAATTTAAAAATAAAATATATATATATATATATAACCTAATTTATTTTTTTCCGTCCATGATCAAACCATAACCTGATTATAAAGGTATTGGCATACCTTGAATCTCTGAAAAAAAATTCCACAAAAGACAGCTTTGAAACTCTTCAGATTGGCCACATACACTCAACTAAAGGCAAGAGAGAGGAGAGAGAGCCTTTGTGAACTTTGAATCGAGAAATCGGGAATTTGAGAGTGGTATAGGATCCTAGGAGGAGTTGGATTACTTGGCTACGTGATAAGACCTGAATTTGATCTTATCGACCCAACCAAAAAATAAAAAAATAAAAAAATAAATAAAAATCTGGCCATTTATGGTATATTCTATGAGAAGTTATTTGGTTGTTCTGAAGCACAGTTTTGTGGTGCCCTTAGGCGTCTTTAGGAGTGTAAAAATAGCCCTCAAGGCCCGGCTTAAGGCCAGGGTTCGCCCGAGATTCAGTGCTTTTTTTAGTAAAAAATAATAAATTTTTGATAAATTTTTTTTAAAAAAAAAATGATCAGGTCCACCCAAGCCCGGCCCACAAGCCCTAGGCCAGGCCTAGGCTTACCCAGCGTGCCCGAGGCCTAAATACCTCTGGACCTGAGTCTAATTTTTTGGCTTGTGAACCAACCTAGCCCGGCCCGAATTTTGGCTGGAGCCTGCGAGGCTTGACATGAACAGGGTCGGGCCGGGCCAGATTTACACCCCTAGGCGTGGTGTGATTGGTGTAAAATGTGTGATTTATGATTTTGTTTTTGAATAATTCAGGAATATGAAAGGATATAATAATTTGTGATTGGACAAGAACATGGTCACATGGCTTCCTGAACTATGAAATAATTTTTCATATTCAATACTCACTAAAAATAGATTATAAATTATTTTCATAGCATTCGTGTATGTCGTGCATTCAACAACCCCGATTTCAATAGCTAGCATCCTTATGGCAATACCAATTCCCGAGATTTTATTTATTTTTTCAAATACAAGTTTAGAATCAAAACGTGTTGGTTATTTTAAAATTAAATTAATCATTCAATTGATCATCATCATCATCATAATATCATTTTATATCATATCATATTAGCATAAAATCTGTACTATGCACGAGAGCATCCAAATTTTATTTATAATTAAAAAATTATAAAACCTTTTAAAATATGTATATATTGCACAATCTTAATTTATATTTTTCACTGTTTTTAATATTTCCTTAAAAATATTTAAATTTGTTATAAAACTAAAATTTGAAAGAAAAAGAGAGATGTGATTTTAGTTGTGGTGTGTATATAATAAGATGGTATTAGTAGATTTTGATTGTGATAGAGATTTGACGTGATAATTTGTAGTAGTGTAAAGTAGATTTAGATATGAAAAAAAATTCATATTTTTAGCATCATTTTGAGCTTTGGTGGCTCGCCTGTTTAGGGGGGATTTCGCTCTTCTATTTCTAATAATTGGAAGTCTGTGTATTAGATTTTTGTGTTTTTTTTTTGCTTTTGAGGACTTCTTTGTCCTCTTTTGTACATTTTTTTTTTCCTCTCTTCTCATTTTTTAATGAAAGTTTTCTTTTGTTACTGATATTAAAAAAAAAGAAAGAAAAAAATATATAGATTAATAGTGATTCAAGATTTTTGATAGATCGAAATTAGGCCTTATCTTATTGGGTCCTTATGCAATAAGAATATTTTGAAATTTTTTTTAGTGAACCTTAGGCGACCGATAAATATCCTAATGGTTATGAAAATTTTAAATTTTTTGTATTTATTATTTTTATAATCAAATAGTCATGATTGAGATATAGTCAAATATCTGACCCAAATCATGACCACATATACCAATTAATTTGACTAATATTCAATTAGGTGTTTTCACCATCTAAAAAAAAATTAGATGTTTTTATTTTGGGTAAGGTTTGATTAAAATACAAATTGCCCCCTGTAGTTCTGAAAATTACATTGCACCCCTTGAGGTTTCTAATTTCATAACAAATCGTTTTTTCTATTAATAAATCATTAAATCAATTGATAGTTTTTAATGATGTTAAAAATATGTTTCAATTAACAATTTAGGTAATTTTATTATTGTATACAAGAGCAATTATGAATTTTATTTTTTTAATTAATTATGTTAAATAAATTTTTTTTAACAAAAAAATATTTGTAATTTTTCAAACCACAAGAAGAAATTCGTACTTTAAACAAACCTCAGAGGGTGTATCTGTAATTTACTCTTTTATTTTTTTGTAGTAGAATACGATAAGTATTTTTAATGTTCAGTTTTTTTTTAATTTAATAAATAGTTATGATTACCGTCAAAATATTTAACTTAATTGGATTTTACCCCATGAAATAAATATTTATTTTTAATTTTTAAAATTTTAAATTTACTAAACATGATTAAATGATGATATAGGAACCAAATTAATACTAATATTTGATCAATTTTTTCCTATAAAGATTCTCAAGTTGTGCCAAAGGCCACGTGTCCGTCATCACCAAAGTTGCCTCGGCTCGGGAGCTAGGGTACGATTGGGGAAGGTCAGCTATGAGCACCCCCTCTCGCCCGATCCGAAGATCGGCCTCTACTAACCGTGATATCCGATTTTGAAAACGTTATGTGTTCTTATTCCGGTTATTAGCCTAGAATTACTACGTTATGCGCACAGCAAACAAGTATAGACCAAATTGCCTGAATTGGAACGAAGCATTGCATATCCGTTTGTTTTAAAAAAAACAGTTTGAAATTTGCTACTCGCAAGTAGGCTAGAGCACAAATTTCAACGAGTTGTTCCAACTCAAACAATCCAACCTTCACCCACAGGCATTCAAGCAGTTTATATCATATAAGCATCTAGTCTCATAGTAATCATGCTATTATGGCAACACTCACACGCATGCGGTATGCTAAAGCATAAATGCTTACCTAGTACTCCGAGCCAAAATAAAAACATGTTAGTAATCAATGCATGATCCTAGTTCATGTTAAGATGGCTAATGCAACACATGTAAAATGCAACTACAATAGGCTCGGCTATTCTAAACATGGCATATGGAATGCAACAGATAGCATGTATTCAACTCGGATTTGAAATACTATGTAGTTAGCATGATGCGCCAAGCCCGGTGCATGCAACATTGATGAATGAATGCACACATGCATGGCATAAGGATGCTAATTAAAATATTCCGTAATACTAACCATCAAAGCAGGTAAGTAAAAGGGAGAAAGAAGTGGGGGTTGGAAGACATGCACACACGCACCCACACTTATTACAGATTTGCCCTCGCTCGGAGGGACCAAAAGAATAAAAC
>NW_021024719.1:1549200-1561011 GCF_004153795.1 Camellia sinensis
ACACAACACATCCTCATATCTATACCCATAACCATTTTCAATACCTTCATTTGAAAACCCTCTTTTGATTTTAAACCAAAACCCTAGGTTTGTTTAAAATTCTCCAAAACCACAAAATTATTTTATAAAAGCAAATAGCTAAGTTAAAAATCATAAAGAGTGTAGAGGATCCCTACCTTGAAGGTAGAAGAGAAGAGAGAGAGAGAGAGAGAGATGACACTTCCATAACGCCGAAACCCAACTTTATTCGGATGAAAACGAAACTCTAGGTGAGCTCTACCTTTTTAACAGAGGGAGTAGGGTGAAGAAATGGGTAAATCTTGGTGTATTTGGAGAGAAAATGTGAGTTTGAAAGAGAGAGAGAGTCTCAACTTAGGATTTTTAGAAAGTTTAGAGAGAGATATGAAAAAGTGATGTAAAAATTGACTTTTACGGACTGATAAACACGCAGTCCACTCAAGCGCAAGAAGTGATGCTCGAGCATAAGACACAAAAGATGCAACCACTCGAGTGCAAAAGGTTGACACTCGAGCGTGAAATACAAACTCCCAGTAGTTTTACAGACAGAAGACCAAAGCTTGAGCACAATAAGGGCTGCTCGAGCCAAGATCACTCGAGTGCGAGAAGTTCCGCTCAAGCATAGAATATCACTTCCCAGTAGTTTTACAAATAGAAGACCAACGCTCGAGTGCAATAAGGGCCACTCGAGCCAAGACCGCTCGAGCACCAGAAGTTCCGCTCGAGCGTAGAATACCACTTCTCAGTACTTTTGCAGACCTACAAAAGCACTGAGAGTTCACAAAGTCTGCTTGAGCGCAAGAAGTGATGCTCGAGCATAAGAGCAAAATTCTAGGCAACGAAACTTTGAAAACCAAGCTACAAACCTGTTCTAAATGTAACCAATACAACCCAATATCTCAACTCAAGGACAAATAATGGAAAACAAGGCAAGAATAACTATATAAGAAAAAGAAATTTGAATCCAAAAGTCAAACGAGTCAGGTTTAAACCAGAAATGCTATAAAGAGAGCATCCATTTCACCCACCATTGTCATCTTATCATCCATGTCTCCCACATTGGGGTTGTTTGGCAAAGGCTTTTTATAGCTTTTTGAGCAGAAATTCACAAAATGACAAAATAGGCTAAAATTGCCAATCAGACAAAATGTCACATCAAACCCATAATCATTTCATTTTTTCTCTCACAAACATCACATCCAATTGCAAAAAAATCTAACTATCTTCCTAAACACAAAAATTTTAGCTTACTAAAATAACCAAAAACTAAAATAGCCTACTAAATAATAACTCCCAAACACCCACATTGTCTTCCACTTCCTTGACTTTGCCTTCCATTCATTATCTATATGGAGGATCATAATGTGTTAATTAGAGGGAAAGAAATGAATTAAGAGAAGAGAATTGGAGAGGGAAAAGAGAGAAAAGGAGAAAACTTGAAGTTTGGAACCAAAACTTCCATTTCTTTAACATATACTGATATACCAACTTCCATATATCCAAAACCATCCAAAAATTCTGATATAGTTATATTTAAGTAGCCTTGATCAAAACAGAGTGAGTGTTGTTGAAAAGAGAGAAAAACAGAGAGTTAGAACAACTCTCCCCACACACACTATTAAACAACCCAAAAATACCATTTCAATAAGAATTTTGAATTTTCAAACTGAGACATGAGAACACACTTCCTAAATTTGAGAGTGATCAAAAGAAAGTTTATAAATCAAATCCTTCTTTGGAAGGTAAATTTTGCACACTTTTCATTTTCTTTTACTTTTTTGTTTTTTCTTTCTTATATTGTTTTTCTTACTTCAATTTCATGTTATAAACTTGTTGTAAGCTAACTAGAAGTGGTTAGTTGAGCCACTTGCATATTTTTCGTTTGTTTTTCTGGTATTTGAAACAAAATAGAGTTTTTGGCCTGGCCTAATTGGCCGGACGACTACCTTTTTGGCCGGTCTGCTCATCTTTTGGCTGGCCAGCCACTTTCTCTTGGACAGAACCCAGCAGTCTCCCGGATGTCGAGCAAAACAGTCTCCGACGGTCTCCGAGGACCCCTGAAACTTTTTTAAAAAAAAAAAAAAAAATTAAAAGAGATCTGTGAGCATATATCTAATTGTAATATTTTCTTTCTTTCCCCCCTATTCAAATTTGTAATATTCAAGTGTTGTAATAATTCCTCGCCACACTTCTTTTTATCCCATTCTTTTACTCGCTTTCCCTATCTGTACATATGTAGTATATTTTGTTTTTATCGTATCAATGCTTTATATTCATGTTTCATGCATCTTGATTTGGCTAAATTGTATTTGTGAGTTTAATTGATTATTACATGATTTTGTGTGCAACTTCATGTTCTTGATATGAATCACATGTCATATTTTAGAAGTTGAATCATTAGTTGCATATCGTGAATGAATTGCATAAGAATCTTGTATATATGATCATGCCTGTTTTACTAACCTTACTTTGTAATTGTTTGCAAGATGCTGGTAAATATGTAAGCTTTTATGCTTTAACATCTTGTTTGTGTGTGTGTTTTTTTTTTTTTACTATGTTTAGTGTTCTACCATGAGGCTGTGTGCTTATTTGATATATCTCTATGAATGCCTGTTAATGGAGGTTGTGCTGTTCAATTTGGAGCAAAAATGATTTTCATGACGTAAACTCAAAATTTTGTTGATTTATTCAAAATGCTTTCAAAAGTATATGAAATCAAATTATTCCAAAATAAATGACATAATCTATATTTGTTTGCTTCACAAAGTAAATTTTAGGATTTATTAAACAACTGGAATATGAACACATAAAGTTAATAAAAAGCATATCATGGTTTAGTAAAGGCTGAACTTTGGATCGGGTGAGGGGGAGTGCTCAATTAATGACCTTCCCCCTCTCATACCTAAGGTTCCAAGTCGAGCATCCTTGGTTACGACAAATAGTGGCCTTGCCATGAGTCACGGGTTTCCTAATTTTTTCAAAATATTAGTTGGCGACTTTAAGATCTGATGATGTAATCCATTTCTGGCAAAGAGTTTGTAATAAAATGGATTTGCTATAAAAGTTGTCAAATCTGGACTCTCATCTATGTTTCACATTGTACTCGTGAGACTAGATCGAAGATAATTGAGGGTCCCAATTGTTAACGCGCGCGGGATGTTACACAACTCAAAACTCTTTTCAAAATTCATAACCAAATAAATTTTATCTTTTCAAAACTCAACTCAAAACTTATAACTCAAAATACAACTCCACACTCAAATCATAATTTAAAACTAAACCAAACGGAAAGTTTATTTTTTTCAATTGTACCCCATTGTCGAACCTTCGTCAAAAATGTCACCAATGGTAGGTGGTGGCTAGCAACAATGGTAAATAGGAGTGGACAAGTACTTGATTCATTAAAACTGAATGATCCGAATCAAGTTGTCACAAAATGAATGATTTCAATAGTTTAAGTGGATAAATATCAATGCATTTATTTTTTTAAAAAAATTAACTCGTATATCACGCGGGTCAATTGTTAGTAAATTCCATAAATATAAAATTAATTGAAAGCCTTGAATTTTAATAAAATTTTATTAATTATATACGATGTTTATGATGGAAGAATTTCAAAATAGTGAGACATGAGAAAAAAATTACAAAAAATATTTAATTTGTAAGTGATTTTATAATAAAGTATAAGTATTTCTTTCGTCTCAAAACATTAATTTCTTATTTTATTTTTTATTGTTCTAAAATATTAGTCTTTTTTCAAAAATCAAGAACTAAAATAATATGAATTTCTTACTTTACTCTTCTTTTAAATTCATTAACAATACAAAAAGTATAATTATGACAATTGATATTTTTAAAAAATATACTATCAAATCAAAGGGTAATTATGGAAAAATAATTTTTTTAAAGTGCAATAATTATATTATCAAAAAAAGTTAGATTCTCCTAAAAAAGGCTATTATTTTGGGATGGAAAATTATGGGATACAAGTGTAACTTGCACCCTTTTATGTAAATTTTTTTTTGTTCACTAAGATGTAATTTCCACGGACACGGGGTGCATGCAGTCCTTGTCTCCCTGCCATGCTATGAAACGACACCGTTTTTTTTTCTTTTTTGGGTGAGGGTTACATTAATTCCTGTAGGGTGAAGGGGTGCCAACTAGCACTACAACAATTTACACTTTTTGCGACTAAATTTGGTGATTAAAAGAAATTTAATTGCCAAAAGTTGTAGAAAAGGCAACTAAAAATTCCATTGGTGGTGTTGAAAACGGTTTTAGCTACTAAATTTTTAGTAGTTGTACATTCATTTATTGGCGACTAAAAAAAATTTAGTCGCTAAATATGTAACAATAGGCGACTAAAAATTGTTTTAGTCGGCATTAGTTCATGTTTTAGGCTACTAAAGTTTGTTTTAGTCGCGGTATATCAGAATCTGCCTACTAAATATATCAGAATCTGCCTACTAAAATAAATTTAGTCGCCAAAAAACTAGCATAATGTTTGCTATTAATCTTTGGCAACCAAAGTTTGTTCAACAAATATACATTTTGGTGACCAAAAAATTTTTCGTCGTTGTAAAGTAATTTTTGCCTACTAAAATAATTTAGTCGCTAAATAGAAAGTATAAATTTTACTTTTATATTTGGTGACCAAAAATTTGGTTGGTGAATATTTCTATTCGGCGACCAAAATATCTTTAGTCGCGAAAAGTGTTACAACAGGTGACTAAAAGCTAGATTGGTTGGCAATAATAACAAAAATTTTTGTGGGAAGTTTTTAGATTTGGAGGCAATTCATTTATTACTTTTTTTCATACTTGATTTTATCAATCTCTATAACCCAAACAAGAACAACTCTTGCTCTCATCACTCACCGTTGATCTTCCACCTTCACTCATCGTCGATCTTCCACCCATCGTACATCGCCACCGCCACCGCCGCTTGCTCGCCTCACAGCTCCTTGCCTCGCCTTGCCTCTTATCACTTCAACATTGAGGTCTCTCTCTCTCTCTCTCCCTCCTTTCCTCCCTCCCTCCCTACCTACCTATCGGGCTTTTTTTCTTCTACCTATAATGCTCTTTATTTCCCCATTTCATATTATCTCTAGGGTTTGCTTTTTCAGTTTCGTTTTGTAGCTCGAATTTATTTTGGCCCTAGTGGCTTGACTACCCAAAACGACTTTCTCTGCAGATGAAGATGAAGATGAAGAACAAGAAGAACAAAAAGAAAGAGGAGAGAAGATGAAGTTGTGTGTGAGAGAGAGCAGATCATTATCATCATCAACAACATATCATCATCATCAACAACAACAACAATAACAATAACAACAAACAACACCACATCATCATCAACACACAGAGAAAGAGAGATAGATCTATACACACACACACAGAACAGAGAGAGAGAGAGAGATAGATCTCTACACACACACACAAACACACATAACATAGAGAGAGAGATCTATACACACATACACACAGAGAAAGAGAGATACACAGATCTGTGTATCTGTGTATACACATATCTGTTAATGATGGCGCCGGTGATGGCGGTAATGACGCGGTGATGGTCTCCTCTCTGTTCTCTCTTCCTCTCTGTTCTCTCTTTTTCTCTTTCTCTTCTTCTCCCTCTTCCTTCTTCTGTTTCAAAATATAAGAGGGAAAAAAAAAACTGCCCAAAATGACGTCATTTTGGGCAGTCGAGCCACTCGGGCCAAACAAATTTCAAGCTACGAAGGATTATTCTTGCTTTTTTATGGTGTAGGGTTTTGATTTATGTCAAATCAATAAACCAATGATTGAAATGAGTTTCTATAAAATGATTGAAGGAACATTTATTTATTGGGTTTTTTTTAGCCAAAATCAAAACTTCCCCATTTCAATCTAGTTCCAGATTCATGGTTTAGAAATTGGAAAGTAATTTATTGGAAATATATCAATGTTGACCTCTCTTTAATTTCCAACTATTATGAAAAGTAAATGTCTCTTATATTCTTTTTATCTTGCAAGGATAATAGTTTGGAGTCTTGGTTGCTGTTCATTTCTTTCTTTCTTTCTTTTTTCTTTTTTTTTTTCTTTAGATTATCTACGTATGATTATCAGATTTTAGTAGATGCCACAACCGAGTTGCACTTTTGTGGAATAAGTGTAGTTAGATTATATTCTATTTTATGTTGATAGTTTTGTTAGATTATATTCTATTTTGATTCTAGTTGGATTATTTTATTCAATTATGTTGGTTGCCTTGAACCTTGATTCGGTTGTCAAAAAATTTAGTCACCAAAAGTGCTATTTGTTGTAGTGTAGGCATTAAAAATTTAGTCGACAAAAGCGTCATTTGTTGTAGTGCAGGTATTAAGTGTTATGCTAAAGAAACATGGGGTGATGTAGAGTTTGTAACCCATTTTGCCTTTTATTGTATGGCTTATACTAGCAAAAAAATTCGTGCTACGCACGAAGTGAAAATTTTATATTTTTTAAATACAACATATAATAAAATAAAATAATTTATCGAACAAATCAATTTATCAAACTAAATTGTATTTTTTTTAAAAGATTAATTTTGAAATTAGAATCAAACAAACCATACATATTTTGATTGTTTCAAAACTCGCTTAAATGCATCAAAAGTGCAATTGAAAGGAGGAAAAAAAATTATAATTGAACAAATCAATTTATCAAACCAAAAGCAAAAAAATGTAACTTCAAAAAAAAAAAAAAGCTGTATAAAAAGAAAAAAAAAATTAAGACCCAAATATATTCAATTCACATCCAACATTTGTATTAAAAAATAAAATAAAATAAAATTATGAGGCATCCAAACTTCAAAATCTCCTACCAAATATCCGAAAACCTGTCTCAATCATTCTAAATCATCAAAACAAAATTCTAAAAACCTTCAATTTCAATTCTCAAAACAAAACCTAGAAGGTGGATCCCTATGTCAATTTTGTGGAGACGGTTGGGAATAATTAGAAAAATCAAAAGAACTCTCATTTCTAAAGAAGGATTCGGTCTCCATTGGATTGTGCCCCGCTAGATTAAGTGATATTCCCTAAAAAAAAGAAAGAAAAGAAAATGCATTAGAATAAATTTTATGGACTAAATTACATTACAAACTTATATATATTACTTACTTGAGAACTTTGTGGACTATGTGATGCTTGGAAGACAAAGGTTGTGATTGTGGATACCTTGGCGAGTATAAATTAGTATCATGTGTGAGAAGATTATACTCATAATTTATCAATTGTGGCCAATAGAGACTTCCAACATCCTCCTCCATAAAACAATTTGAAAAGTAAATATATTAGTACAATGTAGTCTAAAAAATAAACAAATAACATAAAACAAGTGCTAACTTGTGGTTGACTTAAAGATGAATTTTAAACATTTGTGATATTGCTTGATTGATCAATAGTCTAAATAAGTTGTAAAATTTATCAATACATTACACAATTTATAAAAATACATAAATAAATAAACAACATCAATCAATAGCTAATCAGTGATTGTCTTGAAGATGAATTTTGAACATTTGTATTGTTGCTTAATTGACCAATAGTCTAAAGAGATTGTAGAATGTATCAATATATTACACAATTTATAAAAAAAAATAAAAATAAATAAATAACATGAAACAATAGCTAACCTGTGATTAGCTTGAAGATGAATTTTGAACATTTGTAGTGTTGCTTGATTGACCAATAGTCTAAAGAAATTCAAAAAGTTATCAATACTTTACACAATTTATAAAAATAAATGCATGTCGTTTGAAATTTCAAAAGTACGTAAGTAATACCTTACTAAGGCGGGTAGGTTTGAACAAGTTGGGTACGTAAGTAATACGTAAGTAATACCTTACTAAGGCGGTACGTAAATTTCAAAAGTACGTAAGTAATACCTTACTAAGGCGGGTACGTAAGTAATACCTTACTCAGTTAAGCCATAATAAAATGTTTGAACAAGTTGCCTTACTCAGTTAAGCCATAATAAAATGTTTGAACAAGTTGCCAATCAGGCACTTGGTGGTGGGGACACTGTTGGAGAAGGTCTCTAAGTCTTTCCCACGTCTCATGGAATTGCTCGCCATCCATTTGAGCAAAGTTTGTGATGGCTCGCCTAAGCTGGTTGGTTTTACCTATGGGAAAGTACATCTCCAAGAACCGTTGCTGTAATTGGTCCCAAGTTGTGATTGAGTTAGCAGGTAAAGAATTTAGCCATTGTTTGGCTTTATCCTTTAACGAGAATGGAAACAACCGCAACATTAATGCCTCATTTGTGAAATTCTGGATCCTCACTGTCGAGTAAATTTCTAGAAATTCATTCAAATGCTTATAAGGGTCATCATGAGTTAGTCCATGGAATGATGGGAGCATTTGTATAGTGCTGGACTTAATCTCATAATGAGCAACAGTGGTATTGGGTAATTGGATGCATGATGGTGATGTATATGCAGTGGGTGTAAAATAATCCTTAAGTGTCCGGTTGGGCACATTCGGGACATTAGGATCTGCCATCTCTAATGGCTCAATGTGTGAATATTCAAGCCTAGGAATACGGGCAGAGGTCCTAAGTCTCCTAAGGGTCCTTTCTAGTTTAAGGTCCAAACTCCACAATTTAGGGCGACAAGAACGACGCCCGTGCATACACTACCCAAACACACACAACAAGTTCCGACTCTGTGCACTAAGTATAAAAGCAAAATACCAAAAGAAGAAATACTCACAACGGTTTAACGAAAACGCTTTACTCGTCTTATGGATGCTTGACGTGTAGACGTTGTCTCCAACCTCTGTTTGAGCTTTGACTTCCGTTTTAGCACTTTGGTGCTTTGCTTGTGAGTGTTTGCTTTTGTTTACTCACTTTAGCGCTGCGGGTTTTTTATTTTTATTTTTAAAGCTCGGCTGTGCTCCGCTTGCACTTCAGTGATAGCCCCAATTTCAAACGCTCTGCACACTTAGCAACACCAAAAGCATAAAATCCTAAACTAAAAATTAAAATAAGAATGTAACTTTAAATTAACTAATTTCGCCAGAAGTCCCCGGCAACGGCGCCAAAATTTGATGGGTCGTTGAACACACCAAAATTAAATACTAAACTATACCAAATTCTATCAGAATAATGGTAAGTCCAGGTATCAATCCACAGGGACTGTTGTGAAATTAAACTAATTTAATTGTCAAATTCCTAAATTAATTTTGATAAAAAGATTAGTTGTTGATACCCTAATTTAATAATGAATAAATTAAACTAATGAATTAAATTATCAAGAATAATTGAATTTAGGTTTACTGAATTGGGGAAAAATCCTAGGGTAGAGAATTCACCACTAACCACATAATTAGGGTTTCCAATTGAAATCAATTATGCTATGGTTTGAACGGATTAATGCTTCACAACTACAAGCTCAAAGCATTTAACAAGAAGATCATCACATTCAATGTACGAGCACGAACCATCTCAAGTAATACGAATCGTTCACTCTAAACTAGGGTAGTGATACGACTCGTTCCTCGTAGCATGGTTCGTCCCATACCTTGAATGTGAAGGAATAGAAAACTCATATATGGATAATATTCAACAATCACAGAAAGTTAAATATTCGAAAAGATAATGAAGATCATATATAAAGAATTTCTAAAACACCATACAATAGTTCAAACCTTACATAATATAAAATCAAAAAAGAAAACTACATAATTACATGGCTAGGGTTTCATCAAAACCCTAGAAAAGAAGACTAGCCACTCATGGAGGAGTGGAAGGAAGTATCACATAATTTGAGCAACCTGTAAAAATGCCTATCAGAATTAATGTAAGAGTATTGCATGTTGCTAGAAGCTAATGCACACTATAAATATAATTCATAATGATCCCATTTTATTTTGTAGTTATTTGATTGATGGGAAAAGATGAATGTTGTATTAGCACAATTCTGCAAAACATATTCATGTTGATGAAGTACCTAAACTTTGCAATAGCTCATAATATAACAATATAATGTTTTTCTTAGTGTGACATTGCTGTACATATTACAGTTTGTCTATTAACACTTTTTGCCAATGTGCCGCTTTCTTTGTTTGGCTATTTTCCTCCAAGATTTGAGCATTGTTGTTTACATTATCTTTTCCCTATTACAACTCTGTTCCCCTCATTACCATTATTTTTTTATCTTCAGGACTTGCAATTATTATTATTATTATTATTATTATTATTTTAACTGTATAGCTTATGTAATGTGCAGGTATAAAGCAATAGGCATTAGGTTAGATTCTGGCGACCTCGCGTATTTGTCTTGAATAGTTGGCATGACATTTTATTCTTATCTTCTGGATACCTAAATCTTTTGTCTATACTTTGTTTTTATTACCAAAAATTTGATCTGTAATGTGAAACTAATTTTTTTTTGCAATGCTTGGCCTACACATTTTTTGACCTAATAATTGTGTTAAGTTTGTTCATTTCATCTAAATTTTGGTTAGATAGGGTGCACAAGATTGTAAGTTCATTATCTAACTTCAGTTTCTCTTAATTTTATCTGATAAACTCTAGAGATCTGCTATTTAATTCAGGGTATTGATCATTTATTGATTGGTGGGTACTTGGGTTATTTCCTTAAAATATCCAACACCACCCCCATGATAGTTTGGTATCTCTGATGGGTTTAAGCTTTCCCTAGATAAACCATGAGCACCCTATATAAAATTAGTTGCTGATCTACAAAACAACTATAAGCTGGAAGACATTCTCTTAGTCTGAGTTTTGTTTCTTTGTTGGGATCTGTTAGGAAATCTTCATTTTGTGACTTAATTGGCATGTTCAATTTTGTTGATAGCTTTGGCTTTCTTTGCCTTTTTGTATACCTCTTTTGTACTTGGGCTTTGCCGCCTTTGTTATCTTGTTAAATTTTCCTTTTGAAGGAAAAATGTGAACATCAGAGTCTGATCATAATCATATGATAAAGAATCTCATTTATAAAAGTCTACCAAAAATAACCCAATGTTTATAGCATGAATCTTGCCATTAGCATCACATATTCTGCTAGCAGTCAAAGTCGTCTTCTTCTAGTTTTGTATAGTTGGTTGGAGGGTAGGGTAAATCCGGATTTATTTGTGTTTTTAGATTTTTTAGATGAGGTGATTGGTTAGCCCTTGTTTTATTGGTTCCCCTTTCTGGGGTGGTTTTTTTGTATTGGTTGCATCATCTTGATGCTTTCTTAATAATATTTGCTTACTTATCAAAAAAAAAAAAATTCTCACAAAGACATTTTAATAGTAGCTTTACACTAAAGGGCTTGCAATATGTGAAAAAAAATTCTTTGGTTGGAAAAATATGTTATATGTGAAACACCTGGCAATAACTCTAGAAAGTGAAGTTTGTAAAGGTAGATCCTTCTATGAGGTTCTGAATCCACTTGAAATGTAGAAAGGCTCTGAATCCACTTGAAATGTAGAAAAATTGTCTCATGAAGTCTTGTTTTAATACAAACAGTAAAGAAAAAGTCAAAAAAGAATAGCCCCCTTCAACAACTTGATGTCAAGCATATATTGTTACACGAAAATGTTTCTTGAGAGAAAATGGTTTAACGGAAAGGAAAGGAAAATAAAATAGAAATAATTCATTTTCCCGTTATTTATTCAGTTTAAAAGAAAATTTATGTAGAAAAATAATTTTGATTTTTCCGCGATGTTGAATCTTGTACTTTTTATAGGAAAGGATTTGAGGAAAACTAGTTCCTTAAAGAAAATAGTTCTGGTGGAACCTAAAATAATAATATAGTTTATAATAA
>NW_021024719.1:1583282-1607956 GCF_004153795.1 Camellia sinensis
GAGCCCCTCAACCACTTGTAACTGAGTCTGCACCGGGGCACGATTCTCTGCATCACCGCTGCTTCTAAAGAATCATCATCCAGTTGATGTCTTCATCAGAGGTTCCTTCTGGTGTGAGAAACCTTGTTCAAGTAACTGGTGCGGCTCTAGCATTCTTCTTGATGGGTTGGTTTGATTAGCAACATTACATCTACACATTGACTTCCTCCAATTCTGTCAAGGACAAGTTCTGGAAGTTCTGATTGTAATGACATTGAGCTGCTGCCTTCTCCAACTTCTGGAAAGGGATCATTGTCAATTCCCATGGCTTTTTTCGTGTTTTTGCTGAGAACTTTCAAACTTCCTTTTCGAATCTGTTATTTGGATCCTGTCTCGAAAAACAATGCAGTTTGTAGCGAGGAGACCAGAATTATGCCCATTTACCAGTATACTTTTCCTTTTAGTTCACCTGGAGATGGTTAGTTTTTACTCCTTTAGGTAACTTAAGGAAATTAGCCGCGAGCAAATGATCAAAGATGCATCGCTTTGGTTAAATCGAAAGAGTATTTTTTCGCTGAAAGTCTTTTCTTTTTAAACTGCTGGTCTATAGTTGTATCGCTATGAATTAATGCTCACAGATTACAGGTTCATTTTGGCCTACAATCTCTTGCTGCATCTATTGTTCATAATTAGATCTCGATAATATGTCTTATAGATGCATTATTTCGATCTGTTCCTCTTCTAATAATGCTTCATATCGAGACACTTATAGGTCAGTTCGACCAAATCTCTGAATTCAGTTGAATCAAACTTCTTTCGAAGCCTTGATTCTAAACCATTTTGAGCCAATCTGACGAATCTCTGGCTCTGCAGGATGACTCTACATTTTTACTTCGAGCCCTTTTAAATCTTAGCAATAAACTGAGCAAGCCTTTTTCTTCAGGCCTTTGACTCAATCTAGCCAAATCTGGCCCATAGCATACTTTCTGGCTCTGATTGGAAGAATTGGGCCATGAAAATGCCTCTTCCATTTGTTGCAATTTGGAATGGAGCCAGGTGTAAGGTTGATGTCCAATACAAATTTATGCCTCCCCCCGTTAGGGAATTTGGAAATAATCTCAGTTTCATATAGTCATGGGTTAGTAAATTCACCGCCATGAGCAGAAACCTAGCAATATGTCTACGTGAGTCTGATTTTCCAGTTCCCATAAAAAAGGGTAAAATCTGTATCCTGAACCCCATTGGGTATTTCATTTACCTATCTACCCATTCTGGGTATGATTTTCTGTATATAGGAAGTCTGGACCCCCCGAGCCATTTGGTCCACATATCTCCTAACAATATCAGCAATCTGGTCTCTAGGGACCATATTTTGTGCCTGCTGAACCACTACTGGGGGCAAACAAGGATTTTGGTGGGACAATTGTGCTTGTGGTCTTCTTGGTCCATTAAGGTGGTACAATTTTGGGGCTGCGTTGTCTTGCGGTGCAGGTTGCTGTTGGGGGTCGTGTAACCCCTTTGAGCCTGTCCTGCGAAAGGACCTGCCCAAAAGGATGCTGGAACAGGTGTTGGAACAGGTGTTGTGTCTCTGCATTTATAGGAAAAACCCTCCAACCCCCCGGGGTGTAAATTCGAATAAGGGATTTAGTGTACCCCCCTTGTGCAGTATCGGCTTCGAACATGGGATTTTGTAACCATTCTATGCCAGTTTCTTGTACTTGGCCAGATCCACCGACCTGTGTGGCTTCATTATTAAGTACTGAGGCATTTTGGCCTTGCTACTAGGCTTGAAATGGGTTCATAGCCTAAGAACTGAGGTGATGGTCTTCAAAGTTTTGGGTACTAGTTGTTGACCATTTAGAATGTGTCCATTAACTTGCATAGGCTGTTTTCTCTTAGCCAATCTTGTTGGGCGGACATTACAACTTCCTCCAGGTCTTGTGTTTGTGGTTGGTGGTTATTCATTCGATCCAAAAAGGATGTTGCCCAACCTTATCCATTGTGTTCATTAATGTTGTCCCATGGCATCTACTAAACCACTCCCATGGATTTGCCGGTTGAGTAAATTGGCACAGTGGATTGGTCCAATTCCTTGGTTTCGTCCAGTAATATGAACATATGGTTCTTGGTCCATAAAGTACTGGTCTGTTCGACCATAGGTTTGACAATATAAGGATTTCCACAGGATGTGTTACCACATTATCCTCTGGATTTGGTATTTCATACCCTCTCCTTCCACGCCTTCCTCCAAAGCGTTCATTTTTCCTTGTCGCTTCTTCTAGCCATTTTTGAATTATGTTCCCCACTGGGCGTTGCCAAAAATAATGTTGCTTTTTGGGCTTTTCGAAGGTAGTTTTGTGCAATGTGAGCCATGCCAGCAAGGATCCAAATTCAGTCCTACAGAAATTTTGTTGATTGCCAACCAATTATCAGACGATTGTGTTTTAGTTCTTTTTCAGCCTCAATGAAAGGACTTTACTGGTGGCTTGACTTTAGGAGAAGTAATAGAAATAACAGAAATATGAAGAACAATGGAAGTATTCATAAAAATAAAAACACTTACAAATGGTCCGAACTCAGCCTCAAAGAGGTTACAACAGCTCTACTTGAATCTACTTGAATCTACTTGAAGCTACTCCTATGAATCGAAGTGCAGTGCGTGTATTTAAAGTGCAGGTATTTAAAGAACAGGTATTTAAAGACTGGAAATGTAAATGACTGGAAAAGAAAATATATGAAGTAAATGACTGATTTGTATGATCTGAGTCCGTCCGTTTTTCTGGGGGCTGCCTTGCTATTTATACTCGTCAGTGATGACCTTCGAACTGCACTTCGAACCGTCGAACTGCTCCTCCATGATCGCTGATCATGCTTCCTTAAAAGTAGCTCCATTACGCCATTACTGGCAGTTGAGCTTCCCTCTTGTACTGGAATTTGAATATGAGTAACCGTTTGAAGATATGTCATCTTGCATCCCATTATTGATCTAGTGTTACTCAGATCATGTGAGGACCAATATTTATTGCCACGTGTACGATCAGGATTAAAGGCTTGAATAACCTTCCTTTATTACCCTTACTCTGCCACGTGTCGAACTGTAACTGGCTTTTACAAAATATGTAGCCAACAGTAGTGGTGTCTGAGTGTGTGATATATGTGCTGGAGCTTTGGAGTCAAAAATATAGAGAAAGAAAGAGAGAAAAGTCGTGAGAGAGAGAGAGAGAGAGAGAGAGAGTGAGTCTATGAACCTCAAGAAATTGAGAAAGAAGCAAAGGAAGCTTAAGGAGAAATAAGAGATTGAGAGAGAGCTCAAAAAAAAAAATTTCAACAAGTTGAGGTAAATTTCTTGTTAGCTCTTCTACACCTAATACTTGGAATCAAAAAGGATTTTGGTTCAATTTCATGTAATTGAAAAGAACTTAGCAAGAAGATGATGAATAGTAAACTGTTCACATCCATGATTGCATGTCTCATGTTTCATCATTTTTAACTTGGTTTTGCAGATCTTGCATGACATAAGAGTATATATATATCATGTTTTCAAAAACAATTATAGCTCACATGTTTAATTTCTTGTTTTGAAAATCAAGAAGAAATAGAATCCACTTGTATATAATTTTACATACAATGAAAAGAAAAGAATTAAGTCAAGAACTAAGAAATTAATTTGGAAAATTTATCAAGTGAGTTTAATTTGTGTTATTCCTCATGAATTTGGATTTCATCTTTACATGCATCAATGAATTTTTAAGAGATTTGAAGAATTAATTTCATGTTTGGGTATAAGAAGAACAAGTTTTGGTAAATTATAAATTCATGAACATTTTGAGCTTAATTTTGAATTAAAGGGATTTTGATGTAGATGGTTTGATTTTGATTATAATTTCACACATGCGAATACTTTTCCTAGAGTTTTATAATTTCAATTTCATAATTTAAGGGGGAATAGAAAAGAGTTAAAAATCAATTTTATGGGATTAGAAAGAAATTGACAAGAAAATGATGAATTGGAGCTAAGATCAAGTTTATGAGAGTTAATTTAGAAATCAATTATTTTTTGTTTGATTTTGTAGAATCATCCTATAATACTTGAGATTGAGAAGGATTTGAGATTAAATTCATGGAATTAGGAAGAAATTGGGTTTTGAACATAAAATGAGTTATATGCATGTTCATGATTATGGAAGCTAATTATTTTGGATTTGCTTTTGAATATCTTACATGAGTTTGAGTCTAGTTCCTACATGCATGAACAAATTCTACAAATTTTGATATTCTAATTGTACATTTGATTTTGAAAAAGAAGTTTAGAAAACCATGAGTTCATGGGTTTTGATTTTGAAATTAAGTAAGGTTTTGATTTAAATAAATTAATTATTATGTTTCAAGATTTTGAGCGAATAATTTATGAATAAATAAGTGTTTATATTTTCTAAGGCATTTTCATGGTTTTGATCAAGATATGCATGGATTTAAAAAGAATTAAAAATGCGTTTGGAAGCCATTTTTTAGAAGTTTGAAATTTTGAAATTTTACAGACCGCTCAAGCGAACTAATTGCCGCTCGAGCGCAAATTGAAGGCTTCCAGTACTTTTTATAGTCTTTTACTGACCGCTCGAGTAACTAAAGGCTCGCTCAAGCGAACAACTATTCTCAGCATATTTTGAAAAGCTGTATTTAGTTCATATTTTTATTCTCATCTCTTCCCAAAGCATTCTAGACATGATTTATGACTCAATAAAGATTAATACGCTACCAATCAACATAAATTAGTTAGTGAAAGAATGAATCATTGATCTACTAGTAATTGTTTAAGAAGCCAAGTAAAAGATCAATCTATTTGGAAAATAAGGACTTAGCAATGAAAGAATATGTGAAATAAGAGCCCGGTTCATTTGAATAAGAAAGAATAAGCATAGTAGAACTTCGGACTATTTAGACAGAAAAATACTAAAAAAGACAAGTTTGATCAAGGAAGTAATATTGTATTTCAATGTGTACATGTTATGTGCTTGTGTAGGTCACGCGCTATTGTCTGTCTGATTTGTCTGATCTGTCTAATCTGTCTAACCTACTTCTGCAGCTATCTGTGAGTAATAACTTAGTAAAACTATGTTCAACTTTATTTACTTTCTGTATGATAAAATAAAATATGTTTTCTGAAATGCTATGTTTCGTACAATGAATGATTGTCCAATTTCTAACAATGTATTTGTGGCATTCTTAGCATCATGTGATATCTGTTAGCTGTTACCCGGTATCGGAGGTTCCATTATGGAACTTAATATGTCTGCACTCTGTTACCCGTACTGGAGGCTCCATCATGGGGCTCAGCATGTTTATTCTCTGTTACCTGGTATCAGAGGTTCCTTTATGGAACTTAATATGTTTGCACTCTGTTACCCGTATCGGAGGCTCTATCATGGGGCTCAGCATGTTTATTCTCTGTTACCCGGATCCGGAGGTTCCTTTATGGAACTGGTTATTCATAATCACCATATGTTTTGCATCTGTTCTGTTAACGCTAATAGATGTACCACGTATGATTAAGTATGAACTCTGATTTATGTATATGATTTGAACAAGAATACAAATATGAATATGAATATGAATCTGTTTATGAATCTGAATTACGATTTCTGAATCTGGTATGGACATCATTCATTAAAACCCTTTACTCTGTTATTATTCATTGGGCTCTAGCTCACTGTATTATTTATGTATGTAGGTGATCAAGCGTATGACCAGGCTTAGAGGTGTCCACCTGGAATCTGTTTTTGTCAGCCAACCCATGTGCCTCTCGTGGAGGTTTCGGATATGTCAAGTGGCTATGGCTATGTGATTTAAAGTTTAAGTTTTATTTTCTTGTTTGGTTAATCAAGTCTTGTGTATTTTGTAAATAGGGTTAAGTCCCTTTTGTCTAATCCATATATATATATATATATATAATGACGTAAGGATGATGTGTATATATGTATATAAAAAATTTAAAATTTTTCTGTCTCATATAAGTCTGCACAGCTCAATGGACGTTGTACTTTTGTTATTTACTTCCGCTAGCCCCTAATATTATGTTAATTTGTCTCAGAGTCCTTCGGTAATCCCAAGATTACTGGCCGGTTACGATGCTAAACCTATAGGGGCGAGTTTGGGTTGTGACACCAAACACCCCATTGGACCTACTGTTTGAGTGAACAGTAGGGTTGAGTAAACAATACTTATTAGGGTCCACCGACCCAACATATACCCCATCTAATCATTATATATTATGTTTTTTAATTTATGACTTATTTACCCCAAAAAAATGTTATTAGATTCTTTGGGACTATTTATGAAAAATATGACTCATAGAATAAGGATCCTAATACTTGGAATGAGACTCATAATATGGCTCATGTAATTATTAAACATAAATATTTGAGTACAAGTTTATTGATAGTTGGATTCTTTAATATTTACAAAAAAATAAAAAATAAAAAATAGAAGAGAGAATAACATTGACTAAAAATTTATTGATAGTTGGATCCATTACTATTAAATAAATAAATAACATTGACTAAATTTTTTTAAATAATTAGATTCTTTAATATTTAAAAAAATAAAAAAGAAGAAGAATAATAACATTGAGTAAAAATTTATTTATTCTTTAGTTGGTATAAGTCTAAATTTGATAACAATCCAAAAGGGGTATTTGTGGAATTTCATATGGTTAATCCCATCTCTATCTCTTAAAATAAGAGTGCTACTATTAGCACCTACCAAAATTCTTTGGACCCCCCATTTCTTTGGACCCCAACCCTAAACCCCTCATTTCTTTAGACCCCAACCCTAAACCCTAAATTTTAATAATATTTTTTTGGACACCCCACTTATTACCAAATCTACCCATATTCATAATATTTTCACAATGAAATGCACACCCACCTAATTTTTCATCCCTCTCATTCCCTGACTCACACAATCTTCAGAGTTTGGAGGTTTGGTCCAGTATAGAATTCTTGGACCCCAACCCTCCATCACTCTCGTCGCCGTCTCGGCCGTCAACGAAACATTCCGACAACTCTCATCTTCTCTGAACGCTCTTCGTATCACCGAGTCAGTAACCTCTCTCATCCTCTCATCATCATCTTCTTCGTTGCTTTTTGTATCTTCGTCGTCGCTGAGATCGATCGAAGATACTCCAATTTCTACGGGATTTGCATAACCGTTTGCAAGATGAGGAAAAACAGAATCATCGTCTGAATCGCCATCAGAACTCTAAATGTAGCCCAAAACAATTTGTTTACCACTGTGTAGCCGAAAAAATGTATTTTGTTCAGAACTGTTTTGTCGAACAATAATGATCCTGTCAGCACTGTATGTCCGAACAAAATTTGTTCATCATTATGTAACTTGAATCCATTCCAATTCACAACTTAAAATAACATGAATTATTCAAAATACATAACTTAAATCAATTCTAATTCACTCTTTTTCATTCTAAGTTAGTTTAACAAAGAAAATTACATAACTGACTATTTGCATTAATGTTCGGAACCTATGTATTGAACGAAATGATTATGTTCAGTACTGTATTAGCGAACATAATTCTAGCAGTCAGCAAACTAGTACCGAACAGCTCGAACGAAACAAGAACGACTGAAAACGATCGAGAATGCTAATACAAGACAGATAAACTTATTAATGGAACGCCGGTCTCACTAGAATTGTTGTCCTCGTCCTCCATTGCTCTACACAGTGAAATAAGTGATGAAGTATACGTTATACTTGAAGCAAAACTTTCAAGTTCAATAGCGTTGATGATGGTGATGAAGATGACACATTCAGGATTTAAGATGATTATGAAAAATAATAGATTTAGGGTTTGTTATCCCAGATAGGCAACTCAAGAGGGGGGTGAATTAGGTTATTAGAAATTTCACAATATTAAAATTAACACAATATTCAGAATTTTAATAAATAAAAAAATATAATAATAATTATCAATATAAAAGTAAGAGAGATAGGGAGAGAAAATCAAACACTGCGATTTATAGTGGTTCGGCACGCCAGGCCTACGTCCACTCCCCAAGGAACCTCCTTGAGAATTTCTTTACTATCAATTGAATAAATACACCACCAAGCTTGTGGATTTGGCACAGGACTTACTCTTATCTATTGAGTCTCACTCAACAATAAATGCCTTACCCTTACAAAATCTGTCACAAAAATAAGGAATAAAAATAAGTGGTACTTAAACCCTCTTTTACAATAATTCTCTCACAAAGAGTAGATATGAAAGTGTAAGAACAAAAGTTAGACTTAGATCTGAAAGTGAAAGAGCAAAATACAATATACTCAGAATTTTGGAGCTCACATAAAATTTTCTCTTCAAGTTCTTGATTTTTCTCCACACACAACACTTCTATTTATACACAAAAATATACCCGTTGGACGCTCCTTGCTGACGTCATGGCTTACATAAGCACGCTCCTTAATTTTAAATATTCAGCACATGTTAATAAAGAAAAAGATGAAAATAATTAGTAAGAGTAACTTTTTCTTTTCCCTTTTTGTTTAGTCAAAAATGCAGCCAACGTTTTAGAAAATTTTGATATAAAACACAACTTTCAACCAAGCAAATAATTTGCTTCAACTTTTTCTTCTTGTTTCATTAGTATATATGTGTGTGTGTGTGTGTATATGTATATATGTGACATGATACAAAATTCAAATATGAGCCACCGATTTGTAGATAATTTGAATCACATCTTTGAATTCAAATAGGGAATTGATTTTGCTCCATTATTATGTACTCCTTGAAGTCAAGAACTACATGATTATGTGTCTATTTTCTTATGCAAGCAAATTCAAAGCATTTTTTCAACTTTTCTTTTTAATTCTGTAGGCAAAACATCTTCAAAGATTGATTTACAATTACATAAGTCTTCTCTTGTAATCATGGGCACCTTTTCTTTTGTATAAATTTTCTTTGTTCACTTTTTCAAACTTTATAGACGAATCACCAAGGTTTGAATATATAATCTAATCAACACTTTTGAATATAATATCATGTATATATATGCATATATATAAGATGCAATAATTTTGTCAAACTTTTACACTTATCTTTTCTTATATAAAGGTATGATTTATTTTTAAACACCACTTGAGTAAGTTTCATTTTGCATGCAAAATATAAATCAAATAATTTTGCTATATACCATTCAGAGAAGTGATTGGTAGCTCGAATGGAGGCCCTCGAATCCTCCCCGAATTAAAAAACGACGTTGTTTCGTCGTTTTGAATTTTTTTTTTTTTTTTTTGTTCAATTAGAGAAGAAGAAAGAAGAAGAAGAAGAAGAAGAAGAAGAAGGGAAGAAGAAGAAAGAGGCAGACGGCGGCCGGGCGGAGGCAGAGGCAGACTAGCTGCGACGATCGGCCGGGCGATCTGCGACGATTGGCCGAGCTGCAATCGGCTGGGTGATCGGCAGAATGGAGGGGCCTCTCTCTCTCTCTGTTTCCCTCTCTCCTCTCCTCTCCTCTCTCTTTCTCCCTCTCTCTCTCCGACGATCGACTGGGTGATCGACAGAATGGAGGGGCCTCTCTCTCTGTTTCCCTCTCTCCTCTCCTCTTTCTCTCTTGCTTTTCCCCTCTTCAGATGTAAACGAGAGGGAAAAAAAAACGGGGGATTCGAGGGAATGATTTTTCGGGAGAAAAAATCATTTTTCATACCATTCATCCTATGTGATCATATCAAAAGAAAACAAATTATCAATATCACATTTGTCAAAATAATATAATTAATCAATTTTAATTTTGTCCAAAAGTGAATAGTAAAGTGTTCAAAAATATTTTTATGTAAATAATATTTAACAAATATATATATTTTAAAAAGATAATATTTTGTGTCAAATAATATTTATATTAAAAAAATTCAAATTGTTACAAATAATATTTTAGACATCATCAAAATTAAATAATATGATTAACAGGATTTATATTAGTTGGTTATGAAAAGTAATAGATTTATGGTTTACAAACATGGAATACGTATAGTTGGAGTTGGAGTTGGAGTTGGAGGTGGGGGTGGGTGTCCAATATTATAGAGTATTAGTTCTTATTGATAGGTGGGTGTTCCGTTTAATAATGTCTTTTAATGTAATTTTACTTTAGGATATAATTGTAATAAAAAAAAATTATAAAATGAGGGGTCCAAAGAATTTTGGCAAGTGCTAATAGTGGCACTCCAAAATAAACATGAACTATTACTAGTCCATTGATTATCAAACAAACACAATTTTTCTTAATTCCCTCACTAGCAGTCCCCTCATTAACAATTCTCTCACTAACAATCCCCTCCATTTTACATCTGAAAACAAACAGGACCTTAGAGACATAGAGAACTTTCTAATGAAGAATAAAAAATAAAAAGAGATGATTATAATTAGTTCAAAAGTTTATAATTTCCATGTCATTCAAAAATATAAGTTTAACCTCTTATAATTTGGAATAAAGGGCAAAATCTAACTAATTAATATTTGTTATAAAATATCTAAAATATTTGCACTTCTTTTCTTTAAATTTGCAATAATTTTTTTCTCCCTTACCTTATACTTTACAAAATGATAAATTACAAATGCACCCCCTGAAATTTACTTAAAGTACAAATTTTCCTTATGATTTAGAAAATTACAAATACCTCCTTGTTAGTATTTTTTATTTAACAGAATTAACTAAAAAAATGAAATTCATAATTGGTCTCCTATACAATAATAAAATTACCTAAATTATTAATTGAAACATATTTCTAATATCATTAAAAACTAAAGAGACGACTCGTATTTTAATCAAACCTCATAAGATATATTTGTAATTTGTCCATTTCAAAATCACCATTTTTGGTGGTACGAGCATGACAGGATTAGTCTATTTTGTTGCATTAGGAAAAAAGAATAAAAAATGAATAATATATTTGTTAAAAAAATCCATTTTTTTGTTTGGTTATTAATAGAAAAATATAAATAATTTCATTTTTGTTTCACATAACAAATTCAATAACCAAACATAACACTAATTATCCAAATGTGTTGTTTTTAAATGACATTTCAATGCCATTTAAAAACAACACATTTAATATTCTACATAGCTTACTTTACCCAACAAATAATGCAATATCAATAAAAAAGAACAAAAACAAAATAAGAAACTTTCCAATCCCCAAAAAAATTGAATAACCAAAAAAAAAATTCACATAGGTCTCTCTCTTATTCTTCTTCAACCTCTACAGTAAATCATACTTTATCACAGCACAAAAAGAACAAAGGAATTTTACTCGATACATATAAACGAATACTATTAGGAATCATGAAATGTTTTATAAAAAAATTTCATCCTTTAATTAGTGTGTAGTATTTTCTTGTATGTACAACTAACGGTAGAGAATATTTCATGATACCTAACATTACATCCATGTGGTTATTCGAAAATCAAGGGACGACATGGCACCCCTATATATAAAATAGTAGTGGCCATCGGATGCACACTGAGAAGAACTGGCAACAAATTGTATGCTATACCTTAAAAGTGTCAAAACAAGCTTGAACTTAAATATTCCTATGTCAATATATAGCAACACCAAATTGTGTTTATATATATGTAGGTGAGAGCTTCCAACAACAAAAAATGATAAATGAGCATGAATCAAGACCCTCTCCTTGCTCTCTCGCATTCCCTTCATGTGCTGAAGGTTTCACTTCACTCTTCTATATACAACAAACAAATATTGTACCTCTCACCGGGCAATCTTTCATTTCCAGCGCTAGTTGAAAATGTGTGAAAATTTTATGCATAAATGAGCAATCGAAGCTGTTTCAACTAAATGAGAAGAAAAAATCACTTTACAAGATCAAAGCTCCAATTCTACGATTTACAATCACGTGGAAATATAAAATTTCAACTGTTCTACGACGCAGAGATCATGTCTGGTGTGCCTTTCACACCGCCCTCTTCCATATACAAATATAAAACCTCTTAATAAATATAAAAACAAAAAAGATACCAGTATTGCATGAACAATATATTTGAGCCCAAAACAAGGGTAGTTCTTTGAAATGCACGAATTGGATACTCAAACCTCATTAGTCCAGAGAAACAGAAGACCGCCCGCAACACAAGTATTCCATCCTCAAGCTAGCATTTATACCTGTCAAAAATCGAAAGAAAATTATATCAGCTACAAAAGTCCACGCCATGTTTGGTTCAGTTTTCAAAATCTAGTTTCTTTTTTTTCTTTTTTCTTTTTAAATCTAAAAAATAGTTCGGTGGAAATATTAAAGAAAAAAATTCATCATTTTCATATGATTCTCTCTCTTTTTTAGGTGAAAATAAATTTTAAAAATTGAAAAATAAATAAATAAATAAAATTAGTGTTTATTTTTGTCAACTTCGTTTATTTTTTTGAGAAAAAATTCAAAAACAAATTCTGAAAACTCAACCAAACAAACTTAAATAAAATTCTTCTTTTACTAACCCTAATTGAAGTATCTTTTGGCCGAGGTAAGGGCAACGGTAGGTTGGCAGACGCTCTTCTGAAGTATCTGTAACTCCCACAGGTTGTGATGAGCGCTTATTTGAGGCAACCGGCTTAGACGTAGATGACTCAAAACTCCGACTTTGAGAAGAACTTGCTTCTTCTGAATCTTGTATTGCTTGTCTCAAGCACTCCACCACCTGACTCATTGTAGGCCGATCTTTTGCATTCTTGATCAAGCAAGAATCAGCCAACTTGGCGATCTTGCGAGCCGCAGGAAGAGAATATTGGTTTCTGAGTCGGGGGTCCATGATCATGCTAAACCTCTTACCATCCACCGGGTACTGTTTCACCCATTCTAGAAGCTTCTGCTCCACTGTTGGGCGGTTTCTTTCCAAGGTCCGCCTGCCTGTTAGAATCTCATAAAGCACGACACCAAAACTATATATATCACTCTTGATTGTGAGATGGCCAGTGTCAACATATTCCGGGGCAGCGTATCCGTACGTCCCAACAACCTGACATAAAAAATTAAAAATTAAAACAAAATGGAAACATGATACAAACAAACCAAATTGTTAGGTCCATGGTTCAAATTAAATGCCCCCATCTAAAAGACATGGTAAACTGAACTCATTCCATTAATGCCCACGGGATAAGATCTTTTTTAGATCAGCAATGAATATCTTGTATCTATGAAGAAAGATTTATCCCCAGTTTCAAAAGAACACACACACACACACAATAGAAGAAGAAAAAGAGAGAATCGAAGAACTCATACTTGGTTCCTACAAAAGATTAGCGGGTACATATGCATATTATTATTAAGAGTCACAAATAGTTTGTTCATAATATGTGTTGAAGGAAAGTCAGAGTAAGCCAGTTTATATACACTATCTACTTACTGCCGTGGATACATGAGTACGATCACCAACTGGACCTTCCCTAGCGAGCCCAAAATCTGAAAGCTTTGGCTTGAAGTCTTCATCCAAGAGCACATTTGAAGATTTGAAATCCCGATAGATCACCTTCCAGATTAACACAAGAAGAAATAGTTCAACAACATATTCAGTGTATTGTTTCAAATCAAATTCAAATTATAAAACATTAAGCCAATAAGGACGTCATCATTGTATTTATTTATGTGGTCTAAGAAAAATGAACACTTCTAAGATGGTGTCATGTCTATATAATGTCCAAGTTGGACATGTGTGTAGCACCAACACTCATTGGACACTTGCCAACACGTGTTGGATGCTCTTTCATCCATGTCCTATTATTTTTAAAATTTTTGAAACCTGAACAGGATTCAAACACTTGGGGAACACGGACACATGTATTCATCGGTTAGATAACAAAGAATTTTGAACAAAATAACTTAGGATACTATGATAAAATAAAACAATATAAATTTATAGAAATTAGTGTTATGTTGCAATTTTTTGTATTAGTTCTAAATGATATATTCATATATATGACATATAATAAATATACAAAATTATATTTTTTGTGCGAGCCTCCCACATGGCGCGTCCCACATTTATTGAAAATTATCGTGTCGACATGTCAATGTCATGTCATATGTCCATATTTGTGTTTCCCAGTCTATGGTACTATGTGGCCCTTTGGGAAGAAAACAAAAAGCTGCGTTTTGCAGCCATCCAAAAACGCCACAAGCAGCATAAAAACGCAAGCAAGGTGATTTGGGAAGGGACAAAAACGCAGGTGGTAAAATTACGTAATTGCCCTCCATGAATTACATAATTGTTCAAACAATTACCTAGGTCAAATAGTAAATTTCTTTAGTAGGATACTTTGGTCATTTTAATGTGATGTGACACAATAAATAAATATTATACAAAAAAGCAAAAAAGAAGTTTTTTTAGCAACTTTCCAAATCACTTTCCAAAAAAGCCAAAAAGCTTAATAAAAAGCTAAAAGCCAACTTTTTACCATCTTCCCAAAACACTCCTATCAATAAAATATTAATTGTCACTAGAAAACTACAGAGAATGACCATATTTACATGGAGACATTTACAGGATCGTCAGGAAATTTCCTAATAACAATGAATTCACTAGAATTCCCTTCACCGGATACATTTTAGCACCTATTAATAAATTCAGTATACAATTCTTTGTGATGGATTAGAGAATGTGAACTTGCATTCACATCCCTAAGACTAGGCTAGTTAGACCGATGGCCCCAAAACCTTAGATCATTTAAACCTACAACTGTCTAGCAGTAATGTATAAACAACTGACGTTAATTGACTAATATAATAAGAAACCTGGATTTCCAATCCCTCATGCAGATAAGTCAATCCTTGAGCTGCACCGAGCATAATTTCTAATCTTGTTTTAAAAGGCATAGGTGTCGGAGCTCTGGCAAAAAGATGATCTTCTAGGCTCTTATTGGGCATGTATTCATACACCAATAGACGTTGTATCCCTCTTTCCCCATCCACAGAACAGTATCCCAGAAGTTTTACAAGGTTAGGGTGATCGACAACACCGAGAAATTGAACTTCAGCAAGCCATTGTTTATGACCCTACATGAGAAAAATGAAACATATTAGAGAGAGAAAGAGAGAGTAAATCACTTTATATTTTTTAAAATCACAAATGGGCAGTCCATGCAAATGGCATATTCCTCTGTATATAAGACAATATAGTCATTTCACAAATATTATGGACAACAAAATTAATTAGTTTCCATTCCAATGTTGTGTAAACCCTCCAAGGAGTACTCAATTTTCTTCAATTCTGTAACAAACACATTCTAGAGTACAATTAAGTGCACTGCAAACAAAATATATCACCACATTAGTTTAATTAACTTGGGTCATCCAAACATGACTTAAAAGTACTACTGTTCTTACAAAAAAAATGGCGTATGAAATCACCCGCTTCCAAGTGAGGACAACAAAAGTAACTCTCAATTACATTAGTAAATATTTTATACTTATGTAATGATCTGTATCCACCATTACTATTCTTCACACTTTTGTCTTTTAACAAAAACATGGAATCCATAGAAACAAAAATGGAAAAGATAGTACATTGTGGCCAACAGAAAGTGGTATCTTCACTTGTCTCTCTCACAAACTTAGATTAATTAATTTCTGAAATCAATAAATTCAACTCAGATCAACCCTAAAAGAAGCCAATCTTACATAGATTTGGGTACAGGTATCAAGTGGAGGTATGTGTAATAAGTCGGATTAGGGTACTAAAAATAGTTAAAATATCAACATTTTCATATATTTTTACACGTATATCAATGTTGATTTTTATAAACTTTTACACGTATATTAAGAGGGTAATTAGCCCCTCTCTCTTTATTTATAAGATAAAAAGACAATTAAAAAGTGTAACAAAGCATTTTATGCATAACATGAGAGTTTTAGACACACTTATACGGAAAACTTTAATCATTGAATGTACCTGCAAGCCATGTTGGTTTAGCTTTTTAATGGCAACAACAATAGGATCACCATTCCCATCTGGAGGCCTAATTGTGCCCTTATATACACTCCCAAACCCACCTTCCCCAATCTTCAGCAACCTGTTGAAATCATTGGTTGCAGTTCTGAGCTCTGATAATGAAAACACTCTCAAATTGTGCTGCTTCTCTCTGTACATTTCCGGTATGCTCCGCGGCGACGATACCGAACCGGCCGACTTCGTCCCTCGATTCGCCGCCGCCGTATTACCCGATGTGCTAGTTTCGTTTTTCAACTCCGGCGCCGATCTCCCTTGCCGGGACTTGGATTTGTCCTTGAAAGGGAAAAAACACTTCATTGTTGAACCCTATGGGAGTGCTGATTTTGTGGAATTGAAGCAAAAAATTATGAACTAAATGGTATTGGTGCTCAATCAACACAATTTCAAAAGGCTCCACCAAATCAAAGGTGAGCAGAGAGAGAAAGAGGAGCAAATTTGGGTTGGAACAGAGAGGAAAGAGAAAACCCAAATGAAAATAAGAGAGAAATGGATACAAAAAGCCAAACAGGGCAGAAGAGAATACCCAGATGGGAAATGGAAAAAACAAATTTTCTGTACTATGAAGAGAAAGAGAGAGAGAGAGACAGAGAGAGAGAGAGAGACAGCCCAGATAGAAAACGAGAGAAACTGGACCAGAAAACAAGGATACAAAAAGCTAAACCGGGCAGACGAGAAAAACCCAGATGGGAAAAATGAAGAAAATAAATTTTATATACTAGAGAGAGAGAGAGAGAGAGAGAGAGAGAGGCAAAATTGAACGAGAACAGAGAGGAAAGAGAAAACCCAGATGGAAAAACAGAGATAATGGACCAGAGAAAGAAGACCCTTCTCAAAAAACTAAACAGGGCAGAAGAGAAAAAAACCCAGATGGAAAATGAAGAAAACAAATTGGATTTGTGCTGAGAAAAGTAAGCAAGACTCACAAGGCTATAATCAAAAGGGGAAAAAAATGGAAAAATTCAAAAACCCCAAAATGGGAATTGAACTAAGAATATGAACAAAGAAAAATGGGGAAAATTCAATGGGAAACCCAGAATGGAAAACAGATTGAAATGGTAAAAAGGAAACATTGATGTCAAAACTTGATTTTGAAAACCAAGATGAGAAAACTATGGAAATTAAAGTCACAGAGCGTCACATGGTTAGGTAGTTTTTGAGAGGAACAGAGACGTGTGTCGATTCGTGTGTGAAACGGAGAAACTCTTCAAGATAAGGTAGGGGGCCTTGTTTGGTTTGTTTTTCAGTAAAATTTTTGAAAAAATTTTCTGCAAATAAATTTTTAAGAATAATCAAATTAAATAATTTTTAAAAATAATCAAATTAAATAATTTTTTTTAAAAAAAATCTTAAAATTTTGTTTAGTTACTTACTTTTTAAAATTACTCTCTTTTTTCATACACATCAAATTAATCACTTTTTTTTTAAACTTTTTCTCTAAAATAATTTTCTAAAATCATTTCTAAAACAGACAAATCAAATAAATTTTCATACTTTTTTATCTCAAAAATTACTTTCAAACACAAATCAAACACACTCCTCTTCGATTTTTTTTCAACAAGAACCAAGAAAGAAGGCGCTTCTTGGCAGCTTTTGGTTTTGTTTTGTAATCGTAATTCTCATAAATAAATAAATAAAAATTAAATCCTTTTTAAAATTTATAATCAAACTCACAATTTAAAAATATATCAAATTTAATTCAAAAATTACTTTCAAAATTTATAACTAAACAAACAATTTAAAATTCAAAATTAAACTCCTTTCAAAACTTTATTTAAAAAAAACAAAAAAAAAATTATTTCATTTTTTAAAATTATTTTTAAAATCATGATTTGAGTATAGAATCGTGTTTTGAGTTATGAGTTTTGAAAATAAAAAAGTAGCGTTTGGTTTGTGTTTAGAATTATGATTTAAGTGTGGAGTTATATTTTGAGTTTGTGAGTTTTAAAATTATCATTTGAAAATAAAAAACTTGTTTAGTTATGAGTTTTGAAAAAAAAAATTGAATTGAATTTTGAATCGAGTGTTGAATTTTTTAAATCAATGTTGAGTTTGTGAAAAATTATTTGATTATGAGTTTTGAAAAGATATTTTAAAATTTAATTCAAAAACTTATAACTCTTAACCAAACACATAACTTAAAACTCTATTAAAAATTATACTATTCGAAACTCATAACCAAATTCTTTTTAAAATTCAATTCAAAAAAATAATTGTTGACAAAAATAATTTTTTTAAAAAAAATTTAAAAAAATTATGCAAACATTTTTTCATTTAAAATATTAACAAAAATATATTTTTTTATTTTTTAAAAAATTAATGTGATAAATTAATTTTTATTTCAATTTTTTTTTTTGTTAATTTTAAATAAATATCCAAATAATTTGTCATTTGGTTTCAAAAAAATATTTTCTATATTTAAAAAATATCAAAAACAAATACTTTTTTTTTTCTAGATAACAAGTGCCAATTGCTTAAAAAAATATTTTTAAAAAAAATGTTCTGGTCAACTGTAAGATGACTGGGTAAACCTAAAAATTCAAAAAATTTCTAGGCGAATGTCCAGGTAGATGACGGGATAGACCAAAAATTCAAAAATTCTTTGGTTTGTCAAACATATTTTCAAAATGCGTTTTGAAATTGATTTGAAATCATGATTTGAAAACTGTAAGCAAATAGAAGGTTGATAACAGGTGTGGAATCATAGTTTGAATTACAAATCAAACATAACCAAATTTTTTTGGGTTATGAGTTTTAAAAGAAGTTTTGAGTTGTATTTTGAGTTTTTAGTTGTATTTAAAAAAAAATAGATTTATTTTTTAAAATATTTAAACATTTTCTTAATTTCCTTTTTTTAGGATAAATATTTTATATTTTAGATAGTCATTTATTTATTTTAATGTGCACTGTATTTCATACATTTGTATGTTATATTTTTTAAAAAATATTTAAATATATAATTTTTATTTTAAAATTAATTATTTTATTCTATTTTTGTAAATATATTTTTAATTTTTTAATTATGTGTTTGATTACGATTTGAGCGTAAAGTTTTGAGTTATGTGTTTGATTATGAATTTTGAAAATAATTTTTGAATTGAGTTTTAAATGATGTGTTTAGTTAAAAGTTGTGTGTGGATTGTGTTTTGAGTTTAAATTATTAAAAAATTAAAATATTTACAAAATATAATATAATATTAAAAATTAAAAATAAAAAAATAAAATTTCCTTAAATATTTTTAAATATTTTTAAAAAATAAATTCAAAAAATTTCAAAATACAATTTAAAATTAAAAACTCAAAATTCAAAATACAACTCAATTTTTTTTTAAAACTCATTATTAAATAGATATTTTGTTTTTAAAACTTAATTCACAATTATATATTTAAATTATAATTTCATTCTCAAATTATAATTTTGAAGTTAGAAGTCAAATCGATCTTTTACTTTTTATTTTTTTAATGTGAATTAGGGGTAGATGTTGGTTTTTAATCACTTTTTTTTTATTTTTAACAAAATTTAAAAGTTAATTTTTTTGAATTTTTGTTCATTTGGAAAGTTCATTTCCCTCATGGGTTGAAATGTATTACATGAATGAAGTTATAAATATTTTAAACTAAGGCTAAGTTTGGCATCTTTCAAAAAATTCAAAAAGTCAAAAAGTCACTATCCTATTTAAGTCACATCATCTCATTCAAGTCACATCACCTCTCTAACACATCACTTCAAACCCAACCCAAATCCAACCCATATTTCATAAAAAGTTAAAAAGTGCACTTATTTAGTCTTCCCAAACTTGGCCCAAATGAGAGTAATTTGGTTATTTTATTATGATTTGACATCATAAACAAATATTAATAAAAAAAGTCAAAAGTCACTTTTTATCCCAACTTCCCAAATTATTTGTCTAAAAAAGCCAAAAGTTTGGTTAAAAGTCAAAAAATTACTTTTTACCATCTTCTCAAAATAAGCCTATGTGTAGGGGTGTGTTGAAAAATTAGACATCTCGCACCAACTCAGCTGGTGTGATTTGATAAGATAAGTCAGTTGGGTTTGACTGGTTTGATGATAAAATTAATTAATCAATTAGACTGCTGGTTAAATTTTATTAATTCTATACAGTTTTATACGAGTCCCTACTATATTTTTATTTCAAATCAGGAAGATTCGGAGAAAATCGAAATGATTTTGAGTTCAATTTCTTCCAAATCTTCCTGATTTGAAATAAAAATATAGTATGAACTCATACAAAATTATATGAAATTAACAAATTTTAACTAGCAGCCTAATTGATCAATCAATTTTATCACTCTATCAAACTACACGAGCTGAGTTGGTGTGAAATATCTAATTTTTTAGCAAACCCTTACAGATAACCACATTTGCAACAAAACAAAACAAAACAAAACAATTTCGATGCATTCAAACCTTGAAATTTCGAGACCTCAATTATATTTCCTAAAGAAATTATACTTTGCTCCAGTGTAAAGTAAGGGTTGTTTGTTTTTGAAGGATTAGGATGTAGGATTGGACTATTAATCCTACCAGACTAATAGTCCATTGTTTGTTTCAAAAACTTTGTTCCGGACTAATAATCTCCCGGACTATTAGTCTTATATTTGTGGGATTATTCTATCCCATGGAGGGGAAGGATAGAAATTATGGGATAACTCATCCCATGAGATTAGACAATCTCTAATATTTAATTATGTATTATATTTAATAAAATTCAAAAAAATTTAAATGTCTCGATTTAAAAATAAAATAATTTTATTTAATTTTTATTTTTTTTATTTATTTAATTTTTTAAAATATTTTTTTATAGATATTTTATTAATGTTTTATTTTAAAATTTTGTTTATATTTTATTTAATTTCATTATTTAAATTTTAATAGATGTTTTATTTAATTTCATTATTTAATTATTATTATTTTTTAAAATAAATTTATTTAAAATTTTAATTAAAAAATAACATATAGTTTTATTGATATTTAATTTATTTAATTTTTCAAAAATAAATTTATTTAATTGTGCATAAAATAAAATAAAATAAATTTTTATTTAATCTATCTAAAAATAATTAAAATATTAAAGTTATGTTTAATATTGCTATTAATTAGTAAATAATTGAAAAGGATAAAATAATCATTTGAGCATTTATCCTTCTTCATAATATCTCAAACAAACACTGGATAACTAAAAATAGTTCAATCCAGACATCTAATCCCATGACTAAACAAACATAGGATACAAATCCAGTCCACCCAAATAGCCCGAGGATAATGTATGGCAGGACTAATAGTTCGATGGATTACAATCCCCCCTTATTCAGTCCGTCTAAACAAACACACCCTAATAGTGTTATGAGGTTTCGTTTGAAAATATCTTATTTTAGTAATTTTTTAATTTTTAATTAAAATATAAAATAAAAATAATTAATATATTTAAAATGATTTTTTAAATTTTTATGAAAATATATGTAAAAAATAAAAATAAAAAAGAATCTTTAATTTTTTAATATAAAATATTAGTTTTTATTTATTTTTTAATGACTTTTTCTTACTTTTAAACTAAAAAATTGAGTTACCAAATAAGACTTAAATCGTATTTAATTGATTAAAAAAAGTAGACCCTATCACTCTGGCGTCTCCTTTGAGGAGATAAGCCTCCGTTTGGGAAGTGGGTTGACTTTTTAGCTTTTTAATTTTTTGGTTATTTTAGCCTGGGGCTAAAAGGCCTAATTTGGGAAAGGTTTTTTGATTTTTTGACTTTTTTTACTTTTTTTTGTGAGAGAGTAGTGTAATAATTATGAGTTGCATTTGATGTTTTATTTTTTGTGGCTAAAATAGCTTATTTTATTTTTTTGTGACTAGTTTAACCCCTAACCCACCAAAACCAACTTCCCAAACTATGCCTAAATTGGCAAGTGTCCAACCTCAAGTGGTGTGAAGTTATGCTCCATGACCACCCAATACCTTCTCTTGGCATTGGGTATGTTTTTGTCTCATAAAATTTGTTAAGAAATTAAAACAATTCAATAATGTCAAATATATATATAGGGCGAATTACATTAATAGTCCTCATAGTTTTAGATTTGTATTATTTTGGTCATTGACTTTTTAATTGTGACACATTTAACCCTAAATTTTGAATCTTGTTCTAAATAAAGACAATTAAAGATACTATTACTTAATTTTAATGATAAAATCGTCAATTTGATAAAATATATACTAATTTGACAAAATAAATGTCAATTTTTTTTTTAAATTTTTAAAAATTATTTATACCTAGCAAAAATAAAATTATTTAAAATTGATAAATCTTTTAGACATTTATTTATTTTATTTTTAACAAATTAATTTTTATTATGTAATTGGATGATGACCATGTAAGGGGTGGTTGTTTTTATTTTCATTAAATTAGTTTCTATTTTTTCAAAAGTCAAATATAGCGACAACTTTGATATCATTATTGAGATGGAGATTTTATGAGCTGGAAATGGGCCATGGTAAGGGCCCGGCAAGTTGAAGGCCGAGCGCGTTTGAGCCAGGATAGCTTTGGGCTTGCTCGCGATGGGGCTGCTCGGTTAAAGCCCAAGACCGAGCTACTTGAACTTGCACAGGTGGAAATCGTGCAACCTGCGTTGCTCGACAGAAAGGCTCGCGCCTTTAGCTCAGCAAGAAGGCTTGCACCTTTAGCTCGGCAGAAAGGCCTTTGTTTTACTCGCGTGATCTATTTCGAGCCCAGCTCTGCCGGAATGCAGCCGAGCTCGGTCAGTATGGAGCTCAGCCAGTGAGCATTCGAGCATTCGGCACAGCGCGGCCGGGTGAGGCCGAGGTGATTCCGCCGGTCTGCCGGGCTCCGTCAAGTTATCCTGACAATTTGGTTAGGTGATGATTGCTGGATTTGTGCTGACAGATGGGATAGCAACACCATGTGTCGAGAGACTAATGGGAGTAGATTTGGGGCGCAAAAGGTATAAAAGCGTGTCTGCGCCCCCCATGCTGAGGCAGATTATCATTTTGGTAAGATACACTTAGACATTCAACTCTCTCTCCTCTCTCTCTTTATCCCTGAGTGTGTGCTAACTTGACCGTCAGAGGGGTTTTCCGGCCACACACCGCCGGGTAACTCACCGCCGTTGTGTTCGCAAGTCGATTGGACAGACAGGAAGCTTGGAAGAAAGGAGTACGGGCTCGTCTGAATATTTGCTCCCCGTATAATTTTTAAACCAATCCCTTAAATCAAAAAATTTAAAACTAAAAATATTTCATATATTAAATATATTGATTACAATTTAAAATCTTAACAACCACTCATTACATGATCATTATCCAAACATATAATAAAAATTAATTTGGTAAAATAAATAAATGTCTAAAAGATTTATCAATTTTACATAATTTTATCTTTGGTGGATAGAGATAATTTTTTTAAATTTTTTTTTAAAATTGACATTTATTTTGTCAAATTAGTGTATATTTGATCAAATTAACGATTTTGCCCTTGTAATTAAGCAATAGTATCTTCAATTGTCCTTATTTGGAACAAGATTCAAAATTCAAGGTCAAAGTGTTACAATTGAAAAGTCAAGGACCAAAGTGGTACGAAACTCAAAAAATCTGAAAATACTTTTAAATTTAAAATATTAAAAAATATATTTTTTATTTTTTAAAAATTACTGTAACAAATTAATTTTTATTTCAACTTTTTTTTATAAAAAAAAACTTTAAGTAAATGTCCAAATAATTTTTATTTTTGCTTTATTTATGATTTGCATGATATGTGGGCTTAACTTGTGATTTGATAGAGCTGACACTGACTTCTAACTTTGTAAATTATTGATCTGAAGTTTTTTTCATTTTCTATAGCTTGTATAGGGACATCTGTTTATGTTTCTCATTTTTCCATTTGTTACTATGTTTATGAATGATATAGTGCTTTTGGTCCGTGGTGCTTTTAGGTTTTTGCTGACTATAATATTCCCCTTTTGTAATCATAGAATTAGATGAAAACTATCTGTAAATTTGATATCAGTATCATACAACATTCTATGTTTTTTAATTGGTCTATTTGAGAACCATTTCTAATTTTGAGACCACTAGCCTGTAATATTGTTTGTTTTAGTGTTTTTCTTTAGGTCACCTGTGAAATTATACGAGTTTAATGCAAAATGAATAGTGTTTGAATAATTGTAATGGACATTCTTAGCTATTCTCTGAGGTTTAAGGCCCCATAAGATCACATTGTGAACTCTTTCAATCCTTGGTTGCACTTGGTTGGGCCAGAGTTTCAACCTGCCATCCACCGAATATAAAAAACTTTATAGTTTCTTAGCTTGCTGGCATAGCAGCGAAGATAGTTTGTGTTTGTGTCACATCTTCGAATTTGAGAGGGGCCTTTCTTGTTTTTGCTCAAATTATAGGCATTGAGGTGATGGTGCTAGAGAATGAAACAAAAGATGTGGGTTTCATTGACCAAACTATCCAAGTTATTTACATTTTCCATTTCTTCTGAAGATGGTAATTGCTACAATTTCTATGTTCAAGAAGTTGTCATTTGAGCAGTCGGCTGTCCTAGTTAACAATCTCATTATGTATAGTTGGTTATATGCACTTTTTTTAATTTTATTTTATTTAATTCTATGATTAAAGGCTTGGGATGTTTATGATGAGGCTTA
>NW_021024719.1:1608160-1622679 GCF_004153795.1 Camellia sinensis
TGGTGTACCAATTGATGATGTGACATAAGTTAAGATGTTTTTGGTATTTATAATTTGTATAATGAGTAGGGTCAATAATAAGGTCATAATTAGTGTTGGTATACTAATTAGTATACTATTTAGTGTATGTAGCACCACTTTTCTTTTTGTGGTGTAAAGACCTTGTTACAAAGAATCTAAACTCATTTAATCCCACATCAACCAATAGTTAGGACCTACTTTAATTTTACATTATAGTCACCATAAAACCATTTTTTCCAACATATACTCAATAAAATCTTAAAAAATAAATGATTCAAATTATTAAAACTCCAAAATAAACCTACCAAACTCAAATTATTTTCTCAAATTGAATAGTCGACTTGAGAAAATCTAAATCCTAATAAAAATACCGAACATTGTAGGCTCTTAGATCATAATTTTAAAAAATATTATTTTAAGACTACCATATCATTCTAAATTAAATTTTCTTGGCCAATTATATTTTTGTACTGTGTTTTAAAACATACAAGATCAAATATAACATGCAAGTTAACCCCCTTTGTTAAGAAAGGGATTTATGAGATTTTTCTTTCAATAATTTTATTAATCTAAAAAAGATTTCTAGTTTTTTATCCTAAAATTGAATTTCGTAATAATTGAATTAGTGTGGTATAGACTTTACATGTAGAAATTGAGTCATAAATTAATTTTTTTAATTAAATTTTGAGGAAAAAATCTACGGTAATAGTTTTTGTGGATTGATTGATAGGATATGAGGTGATTATGATGCCTTGAAATTCAAGTTCACTAATTATTTGGTGGGATAAATTTTAGGACTGGCTTCCCAAGGTGTTAATTTAGACTGAAGAGGATTGTTTGGGTATTATCGGATTATTATGGGTCACATTTTAATAATTTAAACTGTTTATTTTATCAGGTTTTGTATGTATATCATTCCTAAAATAAATTAGGTCGATCTGATATTTATAACATTTCATTTTATAAAATTTATCTCCAAAAAAATTGACGGTGAATGTGTTTTAAAATTAAACCATCCATTTTTTTGTATACAAATTTAATAAAATGAAGGGGTTATGAGTATTAGACTAACTTGATTTTTTTTTTTAAATAGATAATATACAAATAGAATCAGATAAAATAAATTATTAAATTATTGAAACGAGACCCGTAATAAGTCTACGGGTCCGAACCGTCCTCCTCCATTCAGATAATGACGGAAGGGAAGCTTCTCTCATAATTTTTTTCTTTGAGACGTGTATTAATTTTGGATATTTTGAAATATTTTAGTAATATCGAACTTCTCCTAAAAGTCCTTGTTGTCAATTTGAGGAATAAGATTTTTTTTAAATATCTAATTACTGTGCACTATTTACATTATTCTGATTTCTCTTCTAATTTTATCATCAAAATGTACACCTTTTGTGTTGTGTTCTAAAGAATTATAACCAGAAAAGCAAGTGAACATTTCAAAAATCGACTCGATTGTAGTAAATATGGTTGGAAGCAAACAATACTCGAGAATTATCATTTTTAATGGCAACACTTTGGCTATAATCAAGCTTGCCATTGATGAAAAGGAGAATTTTAAAACTAATGAGAAATCAAAAAGTAATTATAAATTTAATAAAGATGCTAGTGAGAGTTGTGCGTTCGAACACATCTCTTATTTATATTTCTAATTTACAATTCCTTCTTCAGTTGTTAAATTCCGGACAATCGTATGAGATGAACTTACATACTTATAAGTTAGGTATGCGTTTTTAATGTATCAGTAAGTCTTAAAGAGCATGTTTGATTATAGCATAAGAAGAGAGAGAGAGAAAACTTCACTCATAATTCTATATTTAAATAATAATTTTATGCTCAAATTTTAATTTTAAAATTAAGGCCTTATATGTCATAACTTAAAAAAATTAAAAAATCAAAAAGTCACTATCCTATTTAAATCATATCATATTATTTAAGTCATATCATCTTTCTATCACATTATTTCAAACTTAATCCATATTCAATTTATGTTTTATAAAAAATTAAAAAATATATTTATTTAAATCATTTCAAGCCACCCTTAAGGGTTGGTTTGGCAAGGGCTCATTGGGCTTTTTTGGCTCAATGAGCCATAAAAAACAGAATAGGCTCATGAGCCACAACAGACAAAATATCTCATCCAACCTCATAATCATTACACTCTTCTCTCACAAAAAAATTAAAAAAGCCAAAAAATCAAAAGTCCTTCCCAAATTAAGCTTTTAAGCCCAAGCTCATATAGTTAAAAAATTAAAAAAGTCAAAAAGTCAACCCACTTCTCAAATGGAGGCTAAATCAAACACAACTTTTATTATTTATTTTTTTAAATGTGAATTTAGGGTTTAAGGCTTGGCAAATCGAGAGAGAGAGAGAGAGAGAGCGCGCGGACTCGTCATCCTAAGACGTTGACAGTTGAGATTTGACAGAGTTCACTCGCTTTGGCACTGGAGAGACGATGATGGGTTTGTTAGGTTTGTTTTTGGGAAAGAAAAATGCTTGGACCACTAGAAATGGAATATTAGAAGGATCACTAATGATGTGATAGTAGGGTTTGCTTACTTTCTATGCCTTGATTTATTTTTTTTTATCATTCTTATTAATGCTATTAGTGGTATATTTTTTAGTGGTTTAAATTATTATTGTTTTGGAAAAAATTTTGGGAAAAAATTCTTTACAAATAAATTTTTAAGAGTAATTAAATTAAATAATTTTTTCTAAAAAATTCTTAAAATTTTGTTTGGTTAGCTACTTTTGAAAATTACTTTCTCTCTCATATACATCAAATCAATCATTTTTTTTTTAAATTCTCTCTCCAAAACAATTTTTCAAAATTATTTCTGAAAAAAGAAAAACCAAACAAGTTTTCATACTTTTTATCTCAAAAACTACTTTACAAATACAAACCAAGCACACCCGATAAATTTCAAGGCTTGAATGCCTCGAATCATTATGTGTAAGGCTGTGTTAAAAAATTAGACATCTCACATTAACTCAATCTATGTAATTTGATAAGGTAAATCAATTGGGCTGGACTAGTTTGGTAATAAAATAGATAGATCAGTTAGGTTACTAATTAAAATTTATTAATTCCATATAATTTTGTACGAGTCTATACTATATTTTTATTTCAAATCAGGAAGACTCAGAGGAAATTGATTTGAAATAAAAATATAGTAGGGACTCGTACAAAATTATATGAAATTAACAAATTTTAACGAACAACCTAACTGATCATTCAATTTTATCACCCTATCAAACCACATAAGCTGAGTTGGTGTGGAATGTCTAATTTTTTAACACACTCCTATATATAATCACCTTTGCAAAAAAAAATTTGAGGCCTTCAAGTCTCGAAATTTCAAGGTCTCAATCATTTTTCTTGGAGAAATTATATTTTGCTCCATGGTAAAGTCACAGTGTTCTAAGGTCTCATTGGAAATATCTTATTTTAGTAATTTTTTACTAACATATAATGTAAAAAAATTAATATATTGAAAATGATTTTTTAATTTTTTATGGAAAAATATGCAAAAAAATAAAATAAAAAATAAATCTTTAACCTTTTTGATATAAAATGTTGGGTTTTTAATGATTTTTTTTTTTAATTAAAACTAAAAGGTTAAGTTACTAAATAAGACTTAAATTGTATTTAATTGATTAAAAAAAGCAGACCCTATCACTTTGGCGTCTCCTTAGAGCATTCGCATCAAGATCACCAAAATAACAAAAAACTAAAATATAGCTAATAAATCATCAAATGCTCCCTCCATCAGCCTCAGTAAATTTTTTCTAAATTAACATTTTTTTAGATTTGCTACAGTTCCTCAACAATCTAAAAGGGCTAAAAGACTTTTTTTTATTGTTGAGGCCAAAATAGCCTCTACCAACGCTTTCCAAACACCGCAAAAGGCTGAGTCATAAGCTATAACTAAAACCTTATTTGATTATGATGAAAATAATAATTAAAATAACTCAAAACAAATATAAAAATGAGTCATAATTAAATATCACTAAAAATATAATTAAAAAAATTGATCATAATTAAAATAACAATTAATATCATAACAAGTCATAACTAAATTATAATAAATACTACAATTAATTATAACTAAAAATTACAAAAATTATAATTGAACATCTGATATATATATATATATTGATCTAGACCATTAAAATAAAATGTATCTCTAATACATTTTCAAGAATAGTCATGTTTTATTATATATATATATATTAAAGTTTGTATTCTAAAAGTAGGGCAGTTTCGTTGAAATTGGATTGGGACTGGAGACGTCAAAGTTGAAAGTGTAATATTATTTGATTTTAATTTTATAGCGTTCACATTTGTTGTGTAGTGTTATGTGCAAGCAACCAAATCGATCAGATAAGAAATTTTACATTAATTCAAATCTATAAGGGGTCTCACTTGCCAACTTATTCATACACTGTACAGTCATAACCTTGTTCCGTAACTCTTTTAATTTTTATTTTTTTCTCTAAAATATAAAATAAACAATTATGTTGTCATTACTTAGTGGCAAGACGTAAGAAAAATTGGTGGAAATAAATGTGTTTGTTGTGAGTTTCTAATTAATTTTTCATCCTTATATTTGAATGTTATGTTTGTTTTTAGTTTTCAAATTATGATTCCAAATCAATTTCAAAATACATTTTGAAAAATGTTTGGTAAACCAGACAGTTTTTGAATTTTTGGCCCGAACATCCTCCAAGATGTCTGGCTGATTGACCAAAATAGCACCTTTTATTTTTATTTTTTTTACAATTGACAATCGCCACCTGTTATTTGAAAAAAAAGAAGTTATATTTGTTTTTGATATTTTTAAATATAATAATTAATTTTTTAGACCAAAATGACAAAGTATTTTTTGAATTGAATTTTAAAAAAAGTTTGGTTATGAATTTTGAATAAAAATTTCAATAAAATTTTGAGTTGTGCATTTGCTAATGAATTATATAAATTTTGAAAATTCTTTTCAAAACTCATAATTAAATAACTTTTCTCATTTCATATATCACATCAAAAATTTAAAACTCATAACCAAATAAATTTTTTCTTTTCAAATTATGAATCCGAAACTCACAAATTCAAAATATAATTCTATTATCAAATTATAATTCTAAAACTCTACTAAACACTACCTTTTCTAGTTCAAAAAATAAAAAAGTAAAAAACAATTTGTTTTTCGTAATGTCTATTTTTTACATTAACTTATATTTCATTATACGTCTGTAAAAAAATTTAACTCATCACATTTTCTTCAAAAAAAATTTCCTACACGTTTTTCTTCAAGTTCAAAATCAAAACAAACAAAAAAAAGATTTCAAAATTTGAATAGTTTTACCCTTGGTGCAGTTAGTTTGATAAAATTATTAATATGATAAGATTTGATAAAAAGATTATTAGTTCAATAGTCTGAGATTAAAAATGAGTTATGCTAAGTATCCTAAATGAATTATTAAATATTTTATTAAATTTTTTATATGAATGTGAGATCCACACAAATCACACGTCGCATACCCATACGAGAGATTTGATAGAATATTTGATAATTCATTTAAAGTCTATAGCATTTTTCATTAAGTATATGAAATAAAATGAATTACATCTATTTGTATGATAGTATGATGATATTAGTTGATTAGTAGTAAAAATCCTTAATAGATAATTTTTTTTTTTTTTTTTATTTTCGTAATATCATGACATTATTCCAAAACAAATACTATAATTTATGTGGGACCAATTAGATTATTAATCCCATCACTTTCGAATTAGAACAAACAAGGTCTAAGGTTCGAATATTGTCAATGCACCGAAGAAATCCATCAAGGCCACGCTTCTTTTTTTCTTTTTCTTTTTCTTTTTGGACTTGCATTAAGGCCACGCCACTCTTGAAAATTACTTTTTTTTTTAACTTCTAACTATTTTAAAAGCTAAAAATAAAAATAAAATAAAATAAGTAGAATCTAAACAATCTTAATTTAATAGTGTTGTGTTGTTTTATGAATATTGGGCCTACCAAAACACCAGAGCAATAAAAAAAAGGTTAGAGGTGTTAAAATTTTTATCAAATTTTTTTATTAAACGTTTTATATGACAGTGAAAAATGTTAGAAATTTTAAAAAATTTATCAATTTTTTTTATTAAATGTCTTATAAAGTGTGAGACCAACACCATATGAGTCTCATGCCCATACTATTAAAATTTTTGAAATCTCTAAGGTCACGTTCATTTGACAGATTAAGTTGAATGAGATTGTTAGTAAATGGATGGCTAGTAAAAAAAATTGTTAATGTATAAATTATCAGTGAAGAGATTAGGTGAAAGTATGTTTGTTTTTATGATATAGTGTTGAAGATGGTTAATTATGAGATTATTGAATTATTTTTTTTAAAAAAAATCTTAAAAAATATATAATATAAATATATATTTTTAAAAAATAACAGGTTACAATTTATAAAATAAAATAAAAATAAAAAAATATTATTTTGGTCTATCGGTCGAACATGTAGGAGAATGTTAAGTAGATCCAAGCCACTTACTATTTTTTTAATCGCATATAAATAAAAAAAAAAATATTATTTTGGCCTATCGGTCGAACATGTGGAGAATGTTAAGTAGATCCAAGCCACTTACTATTTTTTTAATCGCATATTTTTCTCAGGTAAAAATTACTATACCGCTTACACTACAAACTGTCCTCCCAAATCAATATCAACCGCGTTGTAATTGGACCCACAACCATCGTACTCTATTAACCGCTCAAGTAGCCAAAGAGCAATAAAGCCTTTTCCACCTTTACAGCTAATACCAACCCATTAACACCAACCCATCATTACCTTATTACCTCGACTAACACAAAAACGAGTTAACCGTTTTTTTTGCCATGAAAAGTGTTTTTAAAATAATATGGGCACCGTTTAAAAAGTGGATTGATTTTTTAATTTTTTTAATTTTTTAAATTAAGATTAAAAAGTCTCGTCTAAAATAATCGCTGTGATTGGACCCACAACCATCATACTCTAATCCAACCGCTCTAGTGGCCAAAGAGCAATAAAGCCTTTTCCACCTTCACAGCTAATACCAACCCATTAACACCAACCCATCATTACCTTATTACCTCGACTAACACCAAAACGAGTTAACCTTTTTTTTGGCCATCAAAAGTGTTTTTAAAATAATATGGACAACGCCTAGGATTGGTTTAAAAAAGTGGGTTGATTTTTTAATTTTTTTAATTTTTTGATTATTTTAAATTGAGATTAAAAAGTCTCGTTTAGAAAGAAATTTTGATTTTTTTGATTTTTTTTATAAGAGAAATAATGTAATAATTATGAATTAGATGTAATATTTTATTTTATTGAATTAAAAAATCTATTTTATTTCTTGTGATTATTTTAGTAAAAAAAAAAGCCCAAAACTAAACTTTCCAAACTTGCTTTTAGCCTGTTTGGAGGGTTGGGTTTTGTTTGCATAATAAATAATTTTTTGTAAATTATGATTAGATTTAAATTTTTTATTACATTTTCTTTTCTTATTATGTAGAAAAATTTTGAAAGTTAAAAGAGAAGTTAAGACAAGTTTTGAAAATTCAAGAGATGAAAGACCCATGACATTTGTACGGGGAGCAAATATTCAAGCAAGTCCGTACTCCCTTCTTCTAAGCTCCGCCTCTATCCGATCACCTGCGTACACAAAGGAGGTGAGCTACCCGGCAGTGTGTGGTCGGAAAACCTCTCCGACGGTCAGGTTAGAACACACACCAGGGGATAGATAGAGAGAAGGGAGAGAATTGTGTTTAGTGTTTATCTCACCAAAAAAAATGTCATCTCCCAGCATGAGGGGCGCAGACTCGCTTATATACCTTCTGCGCCCCAAATCTGCTCTCATCCGTCTCTCGACACGTGGTGCTGCTATCCCATCTGTCAGCACAAATCTTGCTGAACACCACCTAACCAAACTGCCAGCCTACTCTATTGGGAGCTCGGCAGCCGGGCTGCATCTTCTCGGCTATCAACGGCCATGCTATGCAACTGGCCAGAGCGCTCTGCTCGCCGCGCTTAATGAGGACCGAGCTCGGCTGCATCCCGGTAGAGCCGAGCTCGGGACAGCTCATGCTGGTTTGCCGTCAGCCTTCCTGTCGGGCTAACTCATGAACCCCGGTCCAACCACGTCTTTCCTGGGGCCGGACATCTCACTTGACTGGTCTCTATACCATGCAGCTATGTAGCTCGGTCCAACCACGCCTTGCCTTAACCGAGCAAATCCTTTCAACATAGGACCGCGCTACCTCGGCCCAATCTTGTCCAGCCCAAATCTGTCCGGCCATTACCACGGCCCAATCCAGATCATAATTCTCCCTCTCAACGTTGTAAGAAAGAAGATGAAAGATTTAAGAAGTTAAAAATAGTTATTTAGATAGTGGTTAATGAATTTTTTTTCCTTCATTTTTTTTTCCATAAATTGCCATTAATGACTTTATTGTAAAAGACCAACAATCAATATATGACTTGAGTTCTATTTATTTTCTATCGAGTAGATTTAATTTATGTAAGAGTAGTTTAAACTTAAATAGGAGTAGTCTTAATATACTTTAGTTATATTTGATTGTTCATTCAATCATTTACATCTCATCTTCTTCTTCTTTCTTTCTCTTTTTCTTGTTTGTATTGCCATTATTTTTACTCTAAGGAAGTCTTTGAACTTTCAAGGTATAGAACCTCAACACAATTATTCGATCATTGTGTTGTTTGGTAAAAGTTTGGTTAAGGCTCTATCAATCTAAGCTTAACAAAAATTTTACTAACAATTTTTGGCATGTCCAGTGGGATATCGTCCTAACTTGGAGGGAAAAAAATGATACATATCAAGAAATTATGCCATCAAGTGGCATGTTTACATCTTGTGCACATATGCATGTAAACCACCAATGGAGTGGCAATGTTTCAATGGGTATGAATCATTATTGGAATGCCTCATCTTCCATGTATAATGATTCTACTTCCTGTTGCCAACATAATGGCATGACAAATGAAATGAAAAGAATGATTTGGCATTGTGAGGATGAAATTTATTAGTACAAGAGTGAAATTTTGGCCCTACAAAAAATAATTAATTCTCTTGATTGGCAAAAATTTCAAATAATTTCATCACCACCATATTGTTTTATGCAAAAAGATTGATGAAAAAATTCATCAACTTAGTTGTCAAGTTTATCAAGTTGATGGAGAAATTTAACATTGGAATAAAAAATTAGAGAATCTTTAAAAGTACGAATATTATGAGTTGCTAAGAGGCATTTCTGAGCAAAACTTTCTATTTACAAAAGTCATGGCCAAGGAAAAATTAAGTTATGAAAATGGCGTGCTTGGAGGGCATTTTTTCAAGCCATTAATTAAAAAAGAAGACCAACTTCTTTTACCAAAGGATATTGAGCATTTTAATGTTAACAATCCAATTAGAATGTTAACACATTCCAATTGGAATGTGTGGTTTTAAGTTAAATATGACAAATAATGCTGAACAACCATTACAAAATAATGGTAAAAATTCAATTGGAAGGCAAAAATTTAAGCCAAACATGGCTAAATTTGATGAACAACCATCACAAAATGATGGTGAAAATTCAATTGAAAGGTATGGTTTTAAGCCAAACATGGCTAAATTTTATGAATACCCACCACAAAATAATGGTAAAAATCCAATTAGAGGGTATGATTTTAAGCCAAAATGGCTGAAAATTATGAACAATTCACATTTGACGAATTTGAATTTTTTGATATTATTAATTTTGTCAAAAAAATTAATTTTCTAAAATCAATTAACATTATGATTTCTATCATCCGACAACCATAATGGCTTTGTGGTTCATATAAAAAAATAATTTTGATAAAATGGTTTACAAAAAAAAATTATGAAATTTATTTCTATTTTTTATACAACAGTAATGGAGGAGTATTTCAAAGTGGTTACATCAACAAAAAAATAAAATAAAAATATATATATATGGCTAATCGATTATAATTTTCATAATTTCTATTATGTATTTATATTCATACAATTCTTTAAGAATTCGAGTCCTCTCATTTTTAAAGAGTTTGGGTACATTGTTTGCACTGTAAATAAATTTTTCATCAATTATGACTAGGTTTAAATTTTGTATTACTTCTTCTTTTTCTTATTATTATGCTAGAAAATCTTGAAGGTTAAAGAGAAATTAAGGCAAATTTTGAAAATTTAAGGGATAGAAGACACATGGCATTGTAAAAAAGAAGATGAAAGATTTAGGAAGTTAAAAATAATTATTTAAGTGGTGGTTAATGGAAGTTTTTTTCTTCATTTTTTTTTATTTATAAATTACCATTAATGACTCTATTGTAAAAGACCAACAATCAATACATGACTTGATTTCTATTTCTTTTCTATCTTAGGAGTAGATTTACATAAGAGTAGTTTAAACTTAGATAAGAGTAGTCTTAATATACTTCACTTGTATTTAATTATTCATGCAATCATTTACATCATCATCTTCTTTTTCTCTCTTTCTCTCTTTCTGTTTTTCTTATTTGTAATGCCATTATTTTTAGTCCAAAAAAGTCCTTAAACTTTCAAAGTATAGAACCTCAACACAATTGCTTGATTATTATGTTATTTGATGAAATTTTGGTTAAGACTCTATTGATTTAAGTCTAACAAAATTTTTACTAATAAGTATTTTAATCAAAATAGTTACAACGCTGCTTCAGACCCCCAGTGACGTGGCGCGCTGCCATTTGCTGAAAAAAAAAAAAAAAAACAGTTCTTTTTTTGGGCCAATCACGGGTCTACACGCACGACCCCCAGTAACCCCCACTCTCACTGGGGGGGTCTTAGGCATTTTTCAAATAGTTAAAAATCAAAACATTCAATTATATCATTATATATATATATATTTTATAAAAACTTAAATAATTAATTAGAATAATCACTTCTCAAACCCCCTCTAAAATGAAAACCCAAATGCAAATTGTGAATTATAACAAACAAAATGATCATGTGAAAAGAAAAAAAAAAAAGAAAAAAAAGTCATGTAGTACCGTGACTCAAGAAAGTCTCTCACACTATTTTTGGAGAAGTTATTTGGTGCGTCATGTGATATCTTAGTTTTATTGTGATTGGCCTCGGTTGGGGAGGTCACGTTTGGAAGCAGATTATTTTAATAATTTTTAATTTTATATGACAAAATATATAAAAAAATAAAGAGAATAATATGACAATTTATAGTGATTTTTTAATTTTTTGGCTAAAAGTAAAAGTTACCAAACGAAACATTAGTATTTTAGCCCAAAAAAAATTAAAAAATCACTAAAAGTTGTCACATCACTCTTTCTACTTTTTTGTACATCTTTTCGTAAAAAGTTAAAAAATTATTAAAATAATTTTATTTTTAATAATTCAAGAACAACAAAAATATAGATTATAATTCATCATAAATATAATCGTATGATATGCTATACTACGAAATAATTTATCTTATTTTTTTATAGTAAATTATAAATACATTTTTTGATATTTGATTAAAATATAAATTACTTCTGTAGTTTTGAAAATTACATTCTACCCTCTGAGGTTTTTAATTTCATTACAACGCATCCCTCTTATTAATAAATCACTAAGTCAATTAATAATTTTTAATGATGTTAAAAATATGTTTCAATTAATAAATTAAATAATTTTATTATTATATAGGAGAATAATTATGAATTTCATTTTTTTAGTTAATTCTGTTAAATAAAAAATTATAATAAAGAAGTATTTATAATTTTTTAAATCACAGAAGATAATTTGTATTTTAAAAGAATAATGCTTGGGACCCCCTTTTGGGGGTCACCCCCTCACCCCCTTTGCCATGTGGCAGGGGGTGATTGGTGGAGCAGGAAAAAAAAGAAAAAGAAAAAGAAAAGGTGACCAATGAGAGAGAGAGAGAGGGTCAAAGGGGGTGGGGAAAAAAGGGGAATGAATCATTACTCATTTTAAAAAACAAAAATGATTGGCAACTCGAAAGAAATGAGCTCGAATGGCCCGAAAATACCTCTCTATCAATTTCCTCTTCACTTCTCTCCTCTCTATCTCTATCTATGTTTCCTCTCCTCTTTTCTTCTCTCTCATCTTCTCTGTTTCATTCAACTATACTCATACATACATGAATAGAATGCAAAAAGTGAAATTGGGACTAGAAAGTAATGGAAATGAGAAGAAACTCAAGATCTGAAGAGAAATTGGAACCACAAAAGAACTTCCTCTCTCTTCTCTCTCTTTCTCTTTCTCTTCTATGCTTTCTCTTCTTCTCTCTTCTTTGCCTCTGTTTCAGAGATCCAATAGGAAAAAAAAATATAAAAAATATTTTAAAAAAAAAATCTGGGGATTTGGTATTTGATTTGGTTTTGATTTTGATTTTGATTTTGTTAAACTGTGGGTTTGGTTTTTGATTTGGTTTTGATTTTAGATTTAGATTTAGATTTTGTTAAACTGTGGGTTTGGTTTTGGATTTGGTTTTTATTTTAGATGTGATTTTACATTTAGATTTAGATTTTATTAAACTGCTATTAAAGAAGAAGAGAACGGTTTTGTTAAACTTCTTTCTCTAATTTTTCAGTAGGTGGAACGAAGAAGAGAAGGAAGGAACGAAGACCAGGAAAAAAAAAAAAAAAAAAGTCGTTTTGGCATCTCAAGTCATTCGGACCAAAAGTTATTCAAGCTACTTAGCAGAACTCTTTAAAAAACAACAATGCTAGAGGGCCACAAAATCAGTGACTCAAAACTGCCAAAACGATGTCGTTTTGCCAAAACGATATCGTTTTGACAGTTTTGAGCCATTTGAGCCACTGATTTTGTGATTCTCAAACATTTTCTTTAAAAAAAATCTCATAAGATATATTTGTAATTTATTTATTGATTTTTTAAAATTTTGGAATTGATTTGACCTTGTGTATCTGTAAAGTGTTACTCCCTCCGTCCCAAAATATTAGTCTCTTATTCCATTTTTCATTGTCCCAAAATATTAGTCCCTCTTCAAAAATCAAGTACAAAAATAATATAAATTTTCTATTTTGCCCTTCTTTTAAATTAATAAACAATACAAAAAGTACAATTATGACATTGATATTCTCAAAAAATGTACTATCAAAAGGATAATTTTGGAAAATCAACTTTTTTCAAATGCAATAATTGTACTACCAAAAAAAGTTGGATTCCCCAAAAGGAATCATTATTTTGGGACGAAGAGAGTATTTTTATTGGGGGATGCATGCATCTGTAAAGTTGTACGACAACAAACCATCAATTCAGTACGAGAAGCTTTTCAGTTATGTTAAAGTGTATAGAAAAAGAAGTTTATAAAAAAAGTATACGAAAAAAAAAAATCTTAAAAGTTTGATTTTGTGATAAAACTAGTGTATATTCGTGCCTAAAGATACGGTATAAATAATATTGAGATTAAAATATAGTTGTAATTTGTACGTATCATATTAAAATTTGTAGAGTCTATAACACCTAATAAAAGTTCAAGTCAGCACTCCTACCATTAGTTTGTGGCTAACATTTAATACACTGGTGAGTGTCATAGTACCCCTAACCACAAATATCTGATTGAAATAATATAACCTCGCAAATAGTAGTCTTTAGAAATTGTTTACAAATTAAGGTACGAAAATCAAATATTTTGAAATAATTTTCCAATCAAGATACAGAAAGCATTGAAAAACTAAATGCATCATATCATAAAGAAGAAATCAACTCTATGCCATAGCATCCCAACAATATAGCAATACATTTTTCATTAAACCGCTTATGAAAAACCACTTAAATAGTTAAAAATAATAATTTTTGCAACTCATCTAGTTTGTCAAATTAATGTGAAAATCATCAATTACATCAACTATAGAATACAAATTGTTGCTTTACAAAATAGTCAAATTAAAAAGATTTTAAAGTCATCTAATAGCCATCAAGTATGGCTAGTATCAATACTTGAAAGAAAATATATAGTATGAAGAGTAAATTAAATAAAAAAAATTATAAATAGGTGATAACTTCACAAAATATTTAAAAACTCACTGATTTGTAATTTTCTCAATGAAATAAGAAGATGAATAAAGAGAGTCCATATTACAGTTTGGTGCACATCTTGTAACGCCCTCAAAATAATAACATTAGAATTCCATTACATAAGTATTACATGTTAATCTCATAACAAAATGCCCTACGGGCTTACAGCTTTCCAAGTTAACACTTGGTTACAACAAAGAGTTCTAACTCGTTTACACATTAAGCCCTTGGCTTAAAATTACATGTAATACATCAAAAAAAAAACGACAAAACTAGGTCCGCCACTAGCCTCCCAGCTATGTCCTTCTTGAGTCTCATTTGTTTGTTGATATTGGAAGGATGTGAATATGATATATGTAATTCACTGTTGTAAGTTTGGCCAGAT
>NW_021024719.1:1630642-1680166 GCF_004153795.1 Camellia sinensis
ATAAATTATCCAAATTTCCATAGGTGAGAGGTAATACATATCCAACTCCATCATTTATATAAACATCCATCCAATTTTGTGTTTCCATTACGAATTTCATTATTTATACAAAATAATCCTTTAAGAAGTTTTAGGGAAAAACCCCATTTTCGTCCAAAACCCAACCTATGTGTCAAGATCAACAATCTCAGCACCACACAACCTCATATCTACACTCATAATCATTCTGAACACATATACTTGAAAACCCCTCTTTTGATTTTAAACCAAAACCCTAGGTTTGTTGAAAATCATCTTAAGTTCCGATGTTTCATACACATCAATGAATAACCAAGTTAAAAACCATATGAGAGTGTAGAAGAAAACCCTACCTCAAGTTTAGAAGCTGAGAGAGGGAATGGAGACACTTCAAACACGCCGAAATCCAACTCTATTTGGATGAGAATAAAGCCCTTGAGATGCTCTAACTTTTTATCAAAGAGAGTAGGGTAGAGAAACCACTAAATCTAGGTGAAAATATATATAGAGAGAGAGTGTGAGTTTTAGAGAGAGAAGCTCTAGATCTCAAGTTTTTAGAAAGTTTAGAGAGAGAGATTTGAAAACGTGATGTAAAAGTGACTTTTACAAATTGATATACGCATAGTCCGCTCGAGCGCCTAACACAATAAGTTGTTCTGTTTGAGCAACAGGCCTCCGCTCGAGCTTCCCAACCCTACGCTCGAGCTCACAACACTGCACAACAAGATACTGGATGGATGTAATCTACGCTCGAGCGCCAACACCTCCGCTCGAGCGGACAGGCCAAAAATCTGGGCAACTAGTTTTGGTTTCTAAACTCAACCAACCTGAAACAAAACCACCCAACACATCCTATAACTCAAATACGAAGTAAAAGGATGTAAACACAATAATAAACAACTACTAACATCCACGGACACATGTCCGGATCACGGTATAACAAGGGTAAACCCGGGATCGCTATACATCTCCATCATCCTATGAAAATAAAATAGAACATAATTTCATACAAAAAAGGGAAAAAAAAAAGCGTATACAAAGTAGTGACAACTGACATGTCCAAAGTAGTGACAATTTACATGTCCAAAGTAATAAATCAACTTACATGTCCAAAGGAATAACTCAATTGTAATAAACTGATTCAAAATAAAAGATCAAGTCAGCACTCTTACCATTAGTTTGTGGCTAAGACCTGATACATTGGTGAGTGTCATAGTACCTAAAACTACAAATATCTGATTGAAATAACATAAAATAGACAACATGGAGACAACATGGAGTATAATCTGACAAATAGTAGTCTATATAAATTGTTTACATATGAAGATACGGAAATTAAATTTCAAAGAATAATTTTCCAATCAATCTGAAGAAAGTAGAAACATCTCAACAAAAAATAGACAATCTATATAACAAAACACACGAATCGTCACCCTAAAACAGTGAATTTTGCAGTCAATTGTAAATTGAAAAACTAAATGCATAGCATCCCAGCAATAAAACCGCTTATGAAAAACGTCTTAAACGGTGAAATTTAATTTTGTAAAAAAAATAATGCCTACAACTAATCTAGTGTGTCAAATTAATGTGAAAATCATCAATTACATCAACTATAGACAACTTTAGAAGAGAAATTGTTGCTTTAAGAAATAGCCAAATTAAAAAGATTTAAAGTCATCCAATAGCTATCAATTGATCTTAATATGTTTTTCTCCTCTAATCTTAACATAGTTTCGCTCCCTTGATCTTAGCATATTTCCCTCCTCTAGTTTTACTACCTTCTTCAAAGCACTTGACAAAAAATGAGCACACATGTTTTTCCTTGCTAGCTGAACCATATTTTTTAAATAATCAACTCCAAAGTAGAAAGAACAATAGGACAACAAAGGTAATATACTATGATTATGTTGTGTTTTATTTTCATTGATAAAATAAAAGAGAGACATCCTAATAAAACGTTAATTTCTAGTTCATATTATATCAAATCCATTTAACCAAGTCAACAATATCCAAGAGACATGTCAAAACATAGAGTTGTAATTGAATATACCAATCAAGTAAAGGGTTGAACACATGACTTTTAGGTGTAATTACAACACGATCTCTTTCATAAACACTACAAGTAAACCCAAACAAATTTGTCCCAAAAAAGCAAAAACAAAAACCAAAATGTAAACTAACCAAAAACAGAGCTCCCCGATTAAACTTTAAAAAAAAAAAAAATGGAAGTAATAAATAGACCAAGCAACCATATGACATATTGCAGTGCACCCTAAACAAATGTTATGCAATAAGAAATGACAATATTAAATCTTAGAAATGACAATATTAAATCTTAAAAAATTTCATGAACTAAAAAAAAACCTTACACAATTTCATTTCCAATGGAAGCCAATTACTCTATTAAAGAATCTAGATACTTTTAATGGGTTAACATGGTGTAATGAAATGCTACAAACAGATATTGCAAGAAAAATAAAAAACAGTTTAAATAAATTAATAGGTACCAAAAATATATTGCTCAAATCCGCCCTAGCACAATCTATAAATTGTGCATTTATAAGTACAAAAGGGAAACAAAAGGTATGGAGTTTCAAAAGCAGAATAATATCAAACAATAGTAATTTTTCAAAAGGAGCATGAGAAACAGTTGACCTTAGATACATTTCATTGGTACAAAGGAGCATGAATCCTGTTCTACGAAAGAAACATGTTCTAGATGAGAAATCAAACACACCTAAAAACACCCATATAGAGATGTCCCAATTTAACGTATGCATCTTTGGACAAAAATCAAGCCATTAAATTAATTGGAAGCAAAAAAATAAAATATGATTTGCCACTACATAATCCAAACAAAAATTATATTAAATATACTTAAACTTAGCTATAATGGAAATGCAAAAATATAAGGGAATAAAAGGCTTCACAAAAATATTTGAAATACAGCAAAGTCCACATAGGTGGAAAGCTTTACAAAAAGAGGGTCATAGCTATCGTCTGCTTTACAAAATGTGCATACTTTACAAAAATATGTATTTGATAATGTCTTCAAATTTGTTATTTCTCACAATTCTTACGAACGCCTCATCAATTTTCGAAAGGTCTTCATAACAAAACTTCAGGATAAACAATATTTGTAGTGGAATCTTGCTCATCATTTAGGAGGAGGATACTTATACGATCGAAAGATGTGCATCTGGATAATGCCACGTATAGTTGGCCATGACTAAAAACAGGTATACGCAAATCAATCCCAACAAATTTCACAGATTGTTCTTGAGATTTATTAATGGTCAAGGCGTATGCCGATCGAACTAAAAATTGACGTCTTGTCATTCGGAAAGGCATTTTTACAGAAGACAGAATCAATGATATCCTTAGTATAAATGCCAAATTGCCAAACTTCTCTCCAGTTAAGATTCGAGCTTCAATTATGCGAGTGTCGCACCTTGATACCATCAATCTGGTGCCATTACATAGTCCATATTTCGGTGCAATGTTTCTTAATGACAATATAGGACAACCCACTTTCAACTCCACCTTAAAAGCTGGTAGCCTAGGAGGATCTAATGAATTTAAAAACTCATTAGGATATCTGTTTGTAATGGAATGATCAATTTCATCATCTTCAGCCATCTTATCTACAGCAAGATACGTATATGTATTCCCTGGAAAAATATTCAACGCATCAATATTGATAGCACTGACATCATCATTTCGTGCAGAAAGAATTGCACGTTCCGTTAAGAATGACGGGCTGATGTATCTACCACATCCAATTGTGGATAAACTGCTAAGAGTAATTCCTTTAGATCCTGGCATTTATGTATTGTTGATGGAATTTTAATGATTTCTTGCGGATTGGTTCCAACCTAATAAATAAAATAAAAGAAATTAAAAAAAAATGGTATAATCAAAGTATCCTCAAATGGTATAATCAAAGTTCAAATGAGTATTACCTCTGTCAAGAATTTTGCAAAAATAGCATTTCCAAGGTTTGCATGATTCAAGTGCATATTCAAATCTAAAGATAAAACATGTAGATCTTTCCACAAAACAGAGTGTCTCAATGATGCATTCACAATTTGCTCACAAACTCCTTTGGTTATAACTGGTAAGATTTGTCGAAAGTCTCCATCAAGAACAACAGTGATACCCCCAAATGGCTTTTCACAATCACAAATATCTCGAAGTGTGCGATCAACCGCCTTAACACAATGTCTATGTTGCATAGGAACTTCATCCCAAATTATGAGTTTTGTTTCTCTAAACAATTCAACCTGTAATGATTGCTTGTTAAAACCACAAACTGAATTTTGCAAGATATCCAATGGAATGGAAAATGTTGAATGTGCAGTGTGACCTCCTACTAATAGCAATGATGCAATTCCAGATGAAGCCACGGTAACAACAATATGGCCAAGGCTGTGACATTTTAATGCAATCGTAATGCACAAAAATGTTTTCCCCGTTTCGGCACCCCCACACCCCCATTCAAAAAGAAAATAATCCCTTTACTTTCAAAGACTAAAGAAGTGATTGCGTTATAAGCAATTCGTTGTCCATTATTGAAGCGATCGATAGTAATTTGCACATCTGTCTGTTGTGCCTCATTCTATAGTTGTTGATGTTCGAATATCAATCGGTTACCAACTGTTGCACTCCAATTTGCTGTAGGTTGTGGCATGGGCAGGAAGTCAATTAAACTCTTTCCTGATTCTTGAAGCATTTGATTCAAAAGATACAAACCATAATCTTCAATTTGAGCCTCAATTGGGTTAGAAATGGCAAATAATGTACAAAGCTTATGTGCAAGATCATCACAGATATGCATTGAAAATTGATTCCATAACGCATGTGGTTGTAGTGGAAAACATTGGGTCAGAATAATACAAAACAATCTCTTAAATTGATATCCGATTTTCATAACTGCAGCCTCTTTCAGGCACTATATCCATTATTCATCATCCTCTAAGAGTCCTCTTGCAACATATGCTGATTTAAACGTCTCATGGAAAACATTGTTAACTGTACGTAAACGTTGAAACGATCTTGGCCTTTTGACAACAGTTAACAATAAACGCAGATAAAATCTTTCACCACAGCTAGGGCTAGCAAAATACATTCTACCAATTGCATATCCATGTTCTCTTGGTTTCCATCTATGTTTTGACTTGAGCCAAACAAAATGTTGCAAAAATTCTTGGTAAGTGAATTGGCATTCATTTTCGTTAGAAGCACAATAATAAAAAAAACCAGTAAGAGTCGATTTTTGTTGCGCATCTTTGGAAAGAATCATTTCCAATGAGTCATTAGGATTGAAAAGAACACGATGCATTCCAAGTATGAAGTGCCAAGCGAACAACTGTTGGCATCTCTGCATGCAAATGATGACCGAATATTCGCCAAGCAGCTTTTGGTGGTCCAATATACCTAGCATCAAGATATTGTTGGATCTCATTAATCAATCCTAAAACCATTGTTGTGCGATCATAACCCTTGTAAATATACTTATGTATATAGTTAACACATCTCACTCCAGCACAAACTTCTACATTTATATGACAGTTGAACCGTTTAGAAAGATATGCATTGTATGGTATCACATCCTGTTATCAACTTCATGTCCTCTCACAGCATATACTTGACCACTATTATAACGACGATAGGTTGGATATCCATCTTGGTCCATAGTTGTTGATTCTGCAAAGGCTCGAGGGTATTTCTTAGTACATCTACCATTTTCTATACATGGTGCTTGGGGAATTCGAGCACCACATGGTCCATGTACCATGCAACACTTGACAGTTTCAAAAAGTGTAGGATCATCTTTTGGATCTAGAAATTCTACACAAACTAATTTGTCTACTTGAGCACATGTTCAAATTTTGTCTGGACCTTTAAGAAAAAGAAACGCATGCATATGTGGTAGGCCTCATTTTTGGAATTCAATTGTAAAAACATGTGCAACTTTATTACCGAACACTTTGTTTGCCTCTATCTCCTTTATCAAACACTTTCTTTTTAGCTCAAAAACACGGGCAATCAAATCAGGATGATCAATAGCTTTTTATCGTGGTAATAATGCTAAAGTAATTTCTGGCCAATTGGGATTTGCAGTCATGGTGAGAAAAATATCTAGGTGCTGGTTGTATTGCGTGATAGCTATTGAATCTTGAAAGATTTCAAACATATGTCTAGGACTACCAGTAAATGAAGATGAAAAAATATACCTTTGACCAATTTGATTAGGTCGCAAGTCATCTGGATCAACATCGCTTAAATCTTGGTAAAGTTCAACCCGAATTTTTCTTTGATTAAGCTTGTAGTACGCTAACCGATTTTGCTCAGTTACAGCCCAAGCATCTACCAAAAACTCTTGGAATAGTTTTCCACCTCTCAAAATTGTTGAATACTCTTTAGGTCGCTTAAACAAATGATAACTATAAAAATCCATTTGAATAAATCGATCAGTTGAAGGCCGATCATGTTTAACGTCCCACAATTTCAACTCAGGTTCCCATTCGAGTTCACCATACGAGAATAATAAAACATAATGCAATCGCAAATACGCTGGGTGACATTAATTAATTTACATCAGTTCATTATTTCTCTGTAGATGTAAAATAACATCTCTCATTCCAGTAATCTCGGTTCCATCACTTGGTATTACAATTGCAATCTCATCAGTAGTTGGTAGATTATACTGTCGTTAGTCTGTTGCTAAACTGCAGTGAAGATGAGCAGGTAGATTTTGTCTAGTGAAGCTAATTGATTCAAAATTGCATGAGCCTGGCGAAATTTGTCAACAAATGCATTAACTTGCAACAAACTATCTTGAATAGTTTTGAGAACATCCCTTCGTAAGTGAGGATTTCTACGATTTCGAACTTTCAAAGTTGAATCAGGATCATAAATTTACAACTGAGCATAAGTTGCATCCTGACCTGGCTGTGGTAGAAGTGATCCTGTTTGATGTTGCAATTCCCCATGGATAATAAATGGTTTAGGGCCGCTTCCTCTTAGTACTCTTGGATCCAATGTAGCACCAAGACTTGTAAAAGCATTGGCTGCATTGTATACTCGAGTATAACGTCGAAACGATCTTACTTGATCATCATCCCCATCATATAATGCTTGAAGCGGTGGAGGGGGTGTCATAAGCAGAGGTAGCCTAGTCTTTCCTTTTGAACAGCAAGTTCCAAATAAGGGACGCTTTCGAGATGATTGTGCTAATTTTTCGTCCATCCAATGTAAGGCTGAACAGTAAGGATATAACACATCCATCTTGCCGAGAGAATGATGAAATGAATTCATGTGTGATTGAGTATTAATTGCAGTACTTATAGTCATATCTTCTAATTCATCATCTATACTGAGAGGGTAATTTTTGTATAAATTGGGTCGAGCTGGGTAATGGACTATTCTGTGGACCACAGTAAGGACTAAGTAAAAGGGCCTTGAAGTTAGCCCGGTCCAAAGGAGCTTTGTTGTTAGCTCGGTCGGTCAGAGCGGCAGCAGTTAGCTCGGTCAAACCAGACTGAGCCGAGGTATTGTGGGCCTTTACTCAGGGCCTTGCTGTTGAATAGCTCGATCGAGGCATGCTATGGATAACGTGGTTTCGACAGGCAACCGAGGTACAACCGTATAAAAACTTAGCAAGCTTGGCGTTGTGCATTGGAGCGCCACTTGGTTAGTTTGGTATTAAATGAACAAGCCCAGTTGAAGTGTCAAACCAAGGTGCGCGCAGTGAAAGGAAGAACCGAGCTAATTGGAGCTCGGTCTAGTCTGCTGCTTTAGCATGGCCATGTTATCTCAGTTGTGTTGACATCCAATCGTGGTAGAACCATCTCACTTGGTTTAAGCAGTGAGGGGGGTGTTGAAGGATAAGCATTATCTTTTAGGAGTGTGATTCCTAGGAGAACTCTGCATGGAGGAATAAGAGTCCTACTAGGATTGTGCCACGCGGAACCTATAAAAGCTCATAACATCACCTATGGAGAGGTAACACAACTTTGATTCTCGAATACACAGAGCTTTTGTTTATTTGTCTATTTTGCTGACTTAGGCATCGGAGAGGTATCCGGCACACATCCGCCGGCTAGCTCACGTTTGTGTTTTCAGGGAGTAAAGTGACGACGTTTAGAGGAGTGCAGATTTGATCAACAAGATTATACAAGAAGATTATTTCTTGCTCGTACATATACATAGATCCTCTTAAAGAAATGTGACTGTAGAATTAGGCCTACAAATATTTGTTGTGCATAAATTAAAATTTATATACATGTAAAAGTAAGAGTATTATTTAAAGAATTAAACATGTTTTACGAATTCTGAGCTAAAGATGTACTTTCCATAGAGAACGAATATGTGGATGCATGTGTAACCATTGTTCGTTTTTGTACCAACGAAGTATCCGCAAGTGTCTTTGTACCCTGTTCTAGGCAAGCGTGACTGCGACGACTCGGTGTTAATGAAGGAAAGTCTTTAACATATGCTCCTAATCTCTCTCGTTCTTGTCGCAAGCGTTATCCCGATTGATATGTAGAGCATGCATTTTCATTTCTTTCACGTTCTCGTTGTGCACATTGAGCTAATACAGCTCTTGATATAACATAACCATTGGGTCCCTAAAATATGAATATTAAATCATTGGATGCCTAAAATGCAAATATTATCAAGTACCATTTTTCACTGTCCAAAGAAAATACCATGTTCTATTTTTATATCCCCTCTTCCAAAAAAATGTATTATACTCTTGCCCATGACTACCCATAGTTTTATAATAGGGCAAATTACATATACACCCCTCCAGGTTTGGTTAAATTACAGATACCCCCCTGAGGTTTCAGAAATTACATCCCGCCCCCTGAGGTTTGTATTTTCATAACAATTTACCCCCTGAGATTTATATTTCATAACAAATTACCCCCTAATTTCTTATGCAAATATAGCATTCAGGGGGAAATTCGTAATTTCTCAAACCTCAGGGGGGTATCTGTAATTTTGTCAAACCTGGAGGGGTGTATATGTAATTTGCCCTTTATAATAATAATAAATTGTGTGATTTGGTTACACTAATGAACAAATGTTCGACCAACTTATGAGAATAATAAACGTTCGACTAGCAGATTGTGTGGTTTTGTAACAGTAATGAACAAATGTTCGATTAGCAAATGAGCTTCATAAAGTATCCCCATTTTCTTGTAGGGCCCATGCACTTACAGGAGACACTATACATTCCTTTCTCACTATATATCCCTTCATAAAGTATCTCCTATATATTCCTTGCCCATGACTACACATAGTTTTTATTTTATTAATTTAAATTTAAATTTTTTAATTTATTTTTAATTTAAACCATCAGTCTATTGACCAAAAAAAAAAGTATTTTAGTTATTATACTCAATATAATTATACATAAAATATTTAAAGTACAATTTTGGATTGAGTTTAATGACTAAAATATAAATTTTTAGTCAATTTTATTTAACGAAAATAAGTAAATATTTAGATTAAAAACAAATTAAAAGATTAAAAATTTAAAATTTATTTTGATACAAGACTCAAACATGAAAGCTTTTCTTGTAATTTCTCCAAGATAACATTAATGGGTGGTTTAAAATTATTGTTTTTATCACATTTATACTTTATTCGGCTCCAGAATGAAATAAAATTTTAGGAATTCAACTAAAAGTCAGTATTTTAATTTTTTAATTTATTTTTAATGATATCACTTCACTATCTTTTTTATATATATTTTTTAAAAAATCAACTTTTAATCTTCGTAATTTTACATTTGATTTATTAACAAAATACCTTATCACAAGGAGACAAAAAAAAATAACTATTTTTATTTCAATAAATCACACACTATATTTACAATATTAAATATGAGCTACACTTTTCTTCGTATTTCTTTGGTGCACCTCCTATTATTGTTACCCTTTTCACACGCTTCGATCTTTATATGGGGCTTAATTCTTTAGGTAAATTATAAATATATCTTTTGAAATTTATTTAAATTACAAATTATTTTTTATAATTTTAGAAATTATATTATGTCTCTTAAAATTTCTAATTTCATAACAAATAAGTTCTTTTATTAATAAATTATCAAACTAATTAACAATTTTTAATAATGTTAAAATTTTATATCAATTAATATTTCAAATAATTTTATTATTATATAGGTAAACAATTAGAAATTTCACTTTTTCAATTAATTCTATTAGTAAATAAAAAATTCTGACAATGAATATTTATAATTTTTCAAATTACAGAGGATAATTTATATTTTAAACAAATCTTAAAAGATATATTTATAATTTATCCTAATTCTTTCAATCCATGGGCGAAAAGAATTACCACTTGTTTCAAGAGTGACCCTTTATAAAACCAGATCCTTCGAATACCAGCATGTCTGTATTGCAACAGTTCACACAACTTTAAAGTTGTATTTGATTCATAAATTTACAAATGAACTTTAAAAATAAATAAATATATATATATATATATATATATATTTATATATGTAAAATATAATTATATTTCATTCAAATTATATTTACTTTTTTTATTTTCTGAATTCCTATACAGATTCATAAAACAAATAGGCTTTGTTTGATTCCACAAGACTAATAGTGAAGTATAAATAATCTTATCAAATTAGTGTGGTATTCACAATCCCACCCCTACCCCATTATTAATAATCCTACAAATTTGTTGGATTAATTATCCATTAGATTAATAATCCTAAAACAAATTGTCAAAACAAACATGGGATAATTGGGCCCACGGATTAATAATCTCAATCCCATGCTCTAATCCTTCCAATCAAACATGCCCATACAGTATAACTGCCGGTACTATGACGGTCACTACAAAAATTAGAAGGATTTGGGATTCCTGCTCAAGTTAGCAAGAGACTTGTCCCGGGCCTATTGATTATCGAAATAATTTATATTGTAATAAAATCTATAGAACATATTATTCATATTAAAAATTAAATTAATCGGATATCTATAATTCATGCTATTCATTTATTTATTTTTATATATAAATGTGATCTTATTATGGGACTAGAGATATCCAACTAAGATTTTTTATTTATTTTTATAAATAATCTATTTAACGAATCTTGCAATATAAACTGTTTAAAAATTCACAACCGCCCCCCAAACAAGCCTGACGTTAGCAACCCCATATCCACGCTAGATGGATAGATAGGAGAGGTACAGTGCCAGTTGTGATTCCTTGCTTAGGTACGTCCCCAAGAAAATTTATTGTATGTTGACCAAGAAGTTAACCTGCCGAGACCATCACTGTTCTGTCTTAAATAGCTTTGTACTGACTTTTCCACCTTAAAAGTAGTGTTTAGATCATCAATTTGGTAGCCAAAACATGAAATGGGCATCATATAATTAGAATTTGCTTGTATGAACAAATACAATGATTAGTAAATATACATGTTTCAGGGCTCAAATGGGGGATAATTTAAGGGGAAAAAATGGTAGAACATACAAACACCATGTGGATTGAAGATATACTCAACTGGATACAACAAGATTTTTTGAGTCTGGCAATTAGGAAAGTCAGCCAATCAGACGGTGTCCCGAGCTAACCAACCCAAGATCCAGCCAACAAACTCGTATAATGGTGTTCCACTTCTAGCATTTCCAAAGTAATCTCCGACTCTGAACAGGAGGGGCTAGTCCTGGGATATCCCGAATGTCTTTGTTGTGTGGATTCACAAGCTGGAAATTCAAATATTCAAAATAGCTCAGCACATATAATATTATATATGATATTTAATAAACCAGATGGCATGTAAGTGAACATAGCAAACTCGTTCAAGAAATATTAGGAACCGTTAAATCCTCCACATGCAACTTAAGCATTTAAGATGCAGTTTGATAATGTAGATAGTTTATTGTTTGTAAAAACGAAAAGTTTGGCTACTGCCAAAAAAGTGCATTTATTTCATCTTTTTATCTTTTTTGGGTCACATCAATCAACATCTCCTCTCTACTTTTTCTACACATAATACAAAAAAAGTCAAAAAGTGCACTTATTTAGTCTTCCCAAACTAGGCCTAAATATGTGTAACACATATGTATTTTAAAACTTGTTTGGAAAACAAGTGAGATGGGCGGCTGATGAGAGGTGATGGTCGCAGGCAGAAGAAGGTAGTTGTCGACAATTCGAGACAATGGCCATAGGTGGTTGTTAGTCGCAGGAGGTGGTTGTCAAGGGTAATTGCTAAGAGGAATACATTTATCTAAGTGCCTATACGAGAAAATAAATAAATAATTCATTTAGTACAAAAATTATCTAAAATGTGAATCCAAACCATGTTTGCAACTATTGCTCCATTTGTTTAGTTTAGTGGAAAATGGTTTTTGGACTTTCTAGCATTTGGTATGAGGAAAAATGAAAATCAAATAGAAAATGAGGTGATTTGGGCCGCCAAAAAAAATACTCTTACTTTATGAATAATGCTAAGGATTATGAAAAAAAATCATGAAATGTATCATAAAAGTTTTTCATCCTTTGATTAGTATGTGGTGTTTAATTGTATGTGTAATCTAAAAGTGGAGAATCTTTAATGATTATTTTCATGATATTTTCTTCATGATCCCTAGCATTACTCTTAATTTATTCCAAAGTTGAAGACGAGCACTTATCTCCCGAATCCAGAACGAAGTGTAGCAAGGATATTCCTAATTCAATGCTATGCTTGCACGAGTGCATCTTTCCATGGGACATGATTGTAAATGTTGATACAACATCCAAAAAATAATTAATTTACCAACCAGACAACTAGAAAGTGCCAAAACCCACTAAAAAATTTGGAACATTTTTCCAATGAAGAATGACTGAAGATAAAATAGATACTGTGTTATGAGGAAAGGATGACTGAACTTTACTGCTACATAATAAAAGCATCGTGTGTGCATACCAAACACCTTTTCAAGCCCTTACATAGCCAAATTCAACCCCTAATGTTATTTTCATTTTCTGCAGTAGTTTGAGCTGGAAAACATATGAATTATTTCAAATGATTTTGAAAAAATTTCTGAACACGAGACAATAGAGTAAACAAAAGACGTGCCTATAGTAACCATTAGGTTAGGACTGTAACGTCTACACCAAAATTCAAGAAAAAAATAAAAATATGCAAAAGAACTTGAGTTCACCACCCAAGTAGAATCCAAATTCCAAATATGCACCAGGAATTCTTTTATGTCAACAAGCTAGTATTGGTGGGGTTACATACACTATTAAAAGGAATAAGAGAAAAGTGAATAAATTGACCAAACAAAAGTTGCATCATACTTCTGATATAGCATGCAAAGAAGGGAGATAAGAAGTGAAAGGCCTAACCTTTACAATAATGATAGTTACGACTCCAAGCACAATAAGGAAGAGCAAGGCCATAATGCACTTATCAGTTGCAACCTAATTCAAGAATCCAAGTAAGTAACACAAAATAACAATATATATCAAGTACATCAGAGAAGAGAGATGTGAAAATTTTAGAGATTGACCTGCCTACCAATTTCCTTCACCAGTTTAGAAGCCTTCTTGATCGAGAAATGGATAGAGTCCAACTCATTAACAATTCTACTCATTTGTTCAGTCTAAACATAAAAGAAGTATGATGTTTCAGTTCTCACACCTAAATTTTAGAAGCTGTCAACTTTCTTTCTCAAATTAGTCTAACAATGTACCTGCGCCTTCAGAGCTGCTGCAGTATCGGTTCCAACATTAATTGTGTCATGGACAACCTATTACAAAAACAGAGAACCTGGAAAATAAGCTTTTGAAGATTTACAAGCAATTTCACCACTGCCTCCTCCCCCTCTTTCTCTCTTGGTGGGGCACATTTGGGAGAGTCACTAATTTACATGCATTAAACAAAATGTGCATAGTTTGGTGGTGTTGCTTCACATTGGTAGCACCACAAAAAGCTTTATCAGGGTTCAAGTTATTGGATAGAAAAACCATCATCATTTATTTATTTCTTTTTAATTCCACACCAAATTGCTTCCAAGACCCAAAACCAAATGAGATTGGCAGGAAGATGTTGCTAGCACTACCAAACAAATATGTGCCAAACAAATTTAAAAACTGGAGGTCCATTAGCAGGTATATGATGTGGCATAGAAAAAAAAAAATGTAAACTAGAACAATTGTTATCCATGAGCACATCTAACCACAGACAAGTTCATCACACAAGTTGAGAAAATTTTAGTCTTCAGATAGGTCAGCTACAATTATTCGCAACATCACTTTCTTTTTAATCATTTTTAATTAGGGTGTCCTAAATGAGTGTACTTTTTGTCTTTTTGGACTAAAAAATTGAGGAAGAAAATATGGATGTTTGGGTTAACTTTTTGACTTTTTATGAAAAAATGTGTAATAAAAAATTGTAAAAATTGATTTATAGAGAAAAATTAGGATTGGGAGTTGTGCAGCCGTAATTGTTGACTTTTGGTAAATAGTGTTAACTTTTTAACTTTTTGAGTAACTTTTTGGCTTTTTGACTTTTTTGCAATATACCAAACTTGGCCTTAGAATACCAAGACAGAGATAACAAATGCATACTTTTAGATATGTGCTAGCTTTCTGGGCATTGCCAAATGTAGGTGTTTCAACAATATGTAGCAAAAGTTAACTAACTCTGGTTAACTTGCCAACCTATCATCAAAAGTAAAAATGGAAAAGGCTAATTATATCAATAATAAAGAAAGGAGGGGGCTAATCCAAAGCCTTCTCTCACGTGTCACTGTGAGACACATGGATGAAGGAGGGGGCTACCAATGCAATTTTTTGACTGCAGAATAACAGTCTCCCTAAGTAAAATAAAAAAGATAAAACTAAATGTCCAATAATTCCTATACCACTCCAAGACAAATAACTGAACCTCACTGAGTTAGCCAAAATTGATACAAGTAAACCAGCAAAAGATCAAATGATTGTTTCTGAAGGAAAGCACCAAGCTGTAGTAGTAGTAACAGCAACGGGCGCCATTAGTGATACAAGAGGGGTTACAGAAAACCCATCGCAAGCCCGGAGAGGGGGAAGAGAGTTTTGGTAAGCAAAAAGCCAACTTAAAACTTAAAATCAAATTATGTTAGCAGTGACACAGATTGAAGATAAAGTGGGGGAATGCCATTTGAGATGGCTTTGCCCTTGTGCATTGTAGGTTAACTAATGCATAGGCATGAAAGATTGACTCGAATCAAATTGAAGGGGCGAAAACAATTACATGTGGGCCAGGCCATATTTGGACTTTTTAAGTCTTTAATCAATATATAGCTTTCCATAGAGTTAGCTGGAGAAGATAGACATACGTAGCAACCAAAGGCAATTGGCGTAAGGCTTGTTGAGTTGACTGGAGCAGAATAGATATACTAACCTTTTTTGACCTCTCAATGGCTTGATCAGTCTCATCCATCATCTGATTTCCATTATCTATTAACTCTTGATTCGTCATAGCTGCATTTGTTTGCTTTTCAGATCAGAAATCTTACAAAAAATAATACACATCAGTAAAATGAAATTTACACAAACATTCTGCACATCTGATAAAACAACAATGTGCGCTTACACTTCCATAACATTCAAGAATTAAAAACCATGCAGAAGAATTTTTAACCATGAAGCAGGTTTTACTAGTTCATGATAATGACAGTTAGGCCACTCAAGATGATCCATACAACAGGCCATTCCTAGTTCTTCTGGTCAATACTGATGGACAGAGCTGCAAGAGGTGAACTAATCATAGACCTATCCTTTAGCATTATTTGCAGTGTATCTGCCCAGCTGCACTTGTACTCAAACCCTTGTTCTCACTCTTAGTGCCCAAGCTTTTACCATTTTACTAATTTTTTAGAGGGGTTTTGTTAACAAGTGGTACTAGTTAAGAATGTATTAAATGAAGCCAACTACTTCCACTAGTATAGAAATCAAAAAAAGTAATGAATGTTTGCTTGGCACGAATTTAATTATTTCGTAAGAGCAATGCTACGTATCATGAAAAATTTTTCATGAAAATGATCATGAAAGATTCATGACTCTTGAATTACACTTAAAATAAAACACCACACACTAATCAAAGTAATCTAAGGGTCATAAATTTTTCATGATCAGTTTCATGAAAATTTTTTCATGATCCCTATATTTCCTCATTTCGTAATAAGACCAAAATATTCACTAAAGACAAAAATAAACAATTGTCTTTCATTTAAAAATCTAACCAAATCAAACACTTTATCTTACATTTAAAAAAGAAAATACACAGTTGTGTTTGGTTGTATTTTCTAAATATATTTCTACCCCTTTATTTGCGTTTGACGTATGTTTACGGTTTTCAAAAGTTAATTCCACATTAAATTTTGAAAACTGTCTAAGGCAGGAAAATTTGGGCTAACCGGTTGTCCCACCGGTTGACCGGAACAGTACATTTTTTTTTTTTTGGCAATTGACACATGTTAATTTTTATATATTCAATAAAAAATATTTTCCAAATTTTTTAAAATTTGTTATGAGCTTTGAATAGAATTTTGAGTTATGTGTTTGGTTATGAATTGTAAGTTTTTGTATCAAATATCATATGTCACATCAAAAATTTCCCACTCAATTCAAAACTCTTTTCAAAACTCATTCACCAAACAAATTTTCCACGCTCAAATCATAATTCTAAAACTCACAAGCTCAAATACAACTCCTATTCTCAAATCATATTTAGAAAACTCTACCAAACACTACCCACCTTTTTGAAACATGATTTCTCAAAACCAATATAATCATTTAAAAAGGAAAAACCTTTTTTCATGTAGATAAATTAGATTATACAAGTTCAATTAATAATTTTGAAACTAAAAATGCCAAAAAGTAAAACATAAAGAATTAAAAAAAAATAAAAATAGCCTAAAAAATAAAAATTAAAAAAAAAATTTGACGCAAAAGAAAGAGGATATTTTTGTCTTATTACAAAAGAATTAAATTATTTCCAACCAAACATTCATTACTTTTTCTGATATCTATACTGGTGGAAATAGTTGGCTTCATTTAATGCATTCTTAGCTAATCCCCTTGGGACATTTGTTAACAAAATCTTTTTTAGAGATACCCAAGTCAAATGATTACCGTATCATCTTGACAGGTTACAAGTGAAGAATCAATCAACTCATGGGAGATTCTAAGGGTATGTCTCATATTTGATTCTCGACTTGGAGGTAAGCTATAGGATAATGACCAAATTCTGAAGCAGCTTGCAGAAATTGCACTCACCCAGACTATGATCATGCAGTCAATTTGCTTGGCCATTATAGCAAGTTCCACAACTCTCACTCAGCAGCAGCATACTGGTTGCCAACATTTGTAAAGTTATCTCCTTAAACATAAGCCTCGTCTTTGGAAGGGAAAGAAGACTCAAATGTTTATATTAGGTGAGGTTCAACTGTCCAATGCGGAAAGAAAAATAGCATGCAGCTGATATGTTCCCAAATGGAAACTCGGAAAATGGAGAACTTAAGTGCAGTTTGAAGTTGCAATTAAGAAAATCCACTACGTTGAATTAAAAGCTATGGCCTTGATATCAGTTATTAGTTCACCCAAAGAAATCAGAGTACTGACCTCTACAAGGGCCACATTCTACATATTCTTGGTGAAAGCTAGAATATGAACCAAAACCTGATTGGCTTGTTTTGGCTCTGTTCATCAGTGCTTCTGTTTTGCCCCCAGTTCAAAGTTTTAGACTTCAAAAAAAAAAAAGGGCTGTTTGGCTGTGTATTGCAGGGTCAGTTTACTCAAGGTCCCTGTAGAAATTTAATGTATAAAGAGAAATAGAGAATTGTATTATTGATTGATTTATATTGATATCTATTACAATGATTCATGATTCCTATATATAGAAGAGGGTGAGTGTGTAGTAGGTAAGGAGTAGGTGAAGTGGAGGTGGTAGTGGTGTAGTGGGTTAGGTTTAGTAGAGTAGGTTTAAGTGGGTGAAGTAGGTGATAGGTTTTAACAGTTTAGTGGGGTAGGTTTAAGTGGGTGAAGTAGGTGGAGAGTAGGTGGATTTTAACAGCCCCCCGCAAACTCAAGGGGGATAGGAACTAACCAACTTGAGTTTGGAGAGAGTAACAAAACAAGAAAATACATAAAAATAAAAGAGGATAAGAGACACTGTATGGTCGTGTCAGACCATTAGTGAAGACACTAGATGGTGGTGTCATAACGTTGTAGAGGACACTGTATGGGGGTGTCATAACGTTGTAGAGGACACTGTATGGTGGTGTCATAACGATGTAGAGGAACTTGGTGAGCCATCAGTCGGACCGTTGCAGAGGACAGTTTATGGGGTCATGTCGGACCGTTGCAGAGGACAGTTTATGGGGTCATGTCGGACCGTTGCAGAGGACAGTTTATGGGGTCATGTCGGACCGTTGCAGAGGACAGTTTATGGGGTCATGTCGGACCGTTGCAGAGGACAGTTTATGGGGTCATGTCGGACCGTTGCAGAGGACAGTTTATGGGGTCATGTCGGACCGTTGCAGAGGACAGTTTATGGGGTCATGTCGGACCGTTGCAGAGGACAGTTTATGGGGTCATGTCGGACCGTTGCAGAGGACAGTTTATGGGGTCATGTCGGACCGTTGCAGAGGACAGTTTATGGGGTCATGTCGGACCGTTGCAGAGGACAGTTTATGGGGTCATGTCGGACCGTTGCAGAGGACAGTTTATGGGGTCATGTCGGACCGTTGCAGAGGACAGTTTATGGGGTCATGTCGGACCGTTGCAGAGGACAGTTTATGGGGTCATGTCGGACCGTTGCAGAGGACAGTTTATGGGGTCATGTCGGACCGTTGCAGAGGACAGTTTATGGGGTCATGTCGGACCGTTGCAGAGGACAGTTTATGGGGTCATGTCGGACCGTTGCAGAGGACAGTTTATGGGGTCATGTCGGACCGTTGCAGAGGACAGTTTATGGGGTCATGTCGGACCGTTGCAGAGGACAGTTTATGGGGTCATGTCGGACCGTTGCAGAGGACAGTTTATGGGGTCATGTCGGACCGTTGCAGAGGACAGTTTATGGGGTCATGTCGGACCGTTGCAGAGGACAGTTTATGGGGTCATGTCGGACCGTTGCAGAGGACAGTTTATGGGGTCATGTCGGACCGTTGCAGAGGACAGTTTATGGGGTCATGTCGGACCGTTGCAGAGGACAGTTTATGGGGTCATGTCGGACCGTTGCAGAGGACAGTTTATGGGGTCATGTCGGACCGTTGCAGAGGACAGTTTATGGGGTCATGTCGGACCGTTGCAGAGGACAGTTTATGGGGTCATGTCGGACCGTTGCAGAGGACAGTTTATGGGGTCATGTCGGACCGTTGCAGAGGACAGTTTATGGGGTCATGTCGGACCGTTGCAGAGGACAGTTTATGGGGTCATGTCGGACCGTTGCAGAGGACAGTTTATGGGGTCATGTCGGACCGTTGCAGAGGACAGTTTATGGGGTCATGTCGGACCGTTGCAGAGGACAGTTTATGGGGTCATGTCGGACCGTTGCAGAGGACAGTTTATGGGGTCATGTCGGACCGTTGCAGAGGACAGTTTATGGGGTCATGTCGGACCGTTGCAGAGGACAGTTTATGGGGTCATGTCGGACCGTTGCAGAGGACAGTTTATGGGGTCATGTCGGACCGTTGCAGAGGACAGTTTATGGGGTCATGTCGGACCGTTGCAGAGGACAGTTTATGGGGTCATGTCGGACCGTTGCAGAGGACAGTTTATGGGGTCATGTCGGACCGTTGCAGAGGACAGTTTATGGGGTCATGTCGGACCGTTGCAGAGGACAGTTTATGGGGTCATGTCGGACCGTTGCAGAGGACAGTTTATGGGGTCATGTCGGACCGTTGCAGAGGACAGTTTATGGGGTCATGTCGGACCGTTGCAGAGGACAGTTTATGGGGTCATGTCGGACCGTTGCAGAGGACAGTTTATGGGGTCATGTCGGACCGTTGCAGAGGACAGTTTATGGGGTCATGTCGGACCGTTGCAGAGGACAGTTTATGGGGTCATGTCGGACCGTTGCAGAGGACAGTTTATGGGGTCATGTCGGACCGTTGCAGAGGACAGTTTATGGGGTCATGTCGGACCGTTGCAGAGGACAGTTTATGGGGTCATGTCGGACCGTTGCAGAGGACAGTTTATGGGGTCATGTCGGACCGTTGCAGAGGACAGTTTATGGGGTCATGTCGGACCGTTGCAGAGGACAGTTTATGGGGTCATGTCGGACCGTTGCAGAGGACAGTTTATGGGGTCATGTCGGACCGTTGCAGAGGACAGTTTATGGGGTCATGTCGGACCGTTGCAGAGGACAGTTTATGGGGTCATGTCGGACCGTTGCAGAGGACAGTTTATGGGGTCATGTCGGACCGTTGCAGAGGACAGTTTATGGGGTCATGTCGGACCGTTGCAGAGGACAGTTTATGGGGTCATGTCGGACCGTTGCAGAGGACAGTTTATGGGGTCATGTCGGACCGTTGCAGAGGACAGTTTATGGGGTCATGTCGGACCGTTGCAGAGGACAGTTTATGGGGTCATGTCGGACCGTTGCAGAGGACAGTTTATGGGGTCATGTCGGACCGTTGCAGAGGACAGTTTATGGGGTCATGTCGGACCGTTGCAGAGGACAGTTTATGGGGTCATGTCGGACCGTTGCAGAGGACAGTTTATGGGGTCATGTCGGACCGTTGCAGAGGACAGTTTATGGGGTCATGTCGGACCGTTGCAGAGGACAGTTTATGGGGTCATGTCGGACCGTTGCAGAGGACAGTTTATGGGGTCATGTCGGACCGTTGCAGAGGACAGTTTATGGGGTCATGTCGGACCGTTGCAGAGGACAGTTTATGGGGTCATGTCGGACCGTTGCAGAGGACAGTTTATGGGGTCATGTCGGACCGTTGCAGAGGACAGTTTATGGGGTCATGTCGGACCGTTGCAGAGGACAGTTTATGGGGTCATGTCGGACCGTTGCAGAGGACAGTTTATGGGGTCATGTCGGACCGTTGCAGAGGACAGTTTATGGGGTCATGTCGGACCGTTGCAGAGGACAGTTTATGGGGTCATGTCGGACCGTTGCAGAGGACAGTTTATGGGGTCATGTCGGACCGTTGCAGAGGACAGTTTATGGGGTCATGTCGGACCGTTGCAGAGGACAGTTTATGGGGTCATGTCGGACCGTTGCAGAGGACAGTTTATGGGGTCATGTCGGACCGTTGCAGAGGACAGTTTATGGGGTCATGTCGGACCGTTGCAGAGGACAGTTTATGGGGTCATGTCGGACCGTTGCAGAGGACAGTTTATGGGGTCATGTCGGACCGTTGCAGAGGACAGTTTATGGGGTCATGTCGGACCGTTGCAGAGGACAGTTTATGGGGTCATGTCGGACCGTTGCAGAGGACAGTTTATGGGGTCATGTCGGACCGTTGCAGAGGACAGTTTATGGGGTCATGTCGGACCGTTGCAGAGGACAGTTTATGGGGTCATGTCGGACCGTTGCAGAGGACAGTTTATGGGGTCATGTCGGACCGTTGCAGAGGACAGTTTATGGGGTCATGTCGGACCGTTGCAGAGGACAGTTTATGGGGTCATGTCGGACCGTTGCAGAGGACAGTTTATGGGGTCATGTCGGACCGTTGCAGAGGACAGTTTATGGGGTCATGTCGGACCGTTGCAGAGGACAGTTTATGGGGTCATGTCGGACCGTTGCAGAGGACAGTTTATGGGGTCATGTCGGACCGTTGCAGAGGACAGTTTATGGGGTCATGTCGGACCGTTGCAGAGGACAGTTTATGGGGTCATGTCGGACCGTTGCAGAGGACAGTTTATGGGGTCATGTCGGACCGTTGCAGAGGACAGTTTATGGGGTCATGTCGGACCGTTGCAGAGGACAGTTTATGGGGTCATGTCGGACCGTTGCAGAGGACAGTTTATGGGGTCATGTCGGACCGTTGCAGAGGACAGTTTATGGGGTCATGTCGGACCGTTGCAGAGGACAGTTTATGGGGTCATGTCGGACCGTTGCAGAGGACAGTTTATGGGGTCATGTCGGACCGTTGCAGAGGACAGTTTATGGGGTCATGTCGGACCGTTGCAGAGGACAGTTTATGGGGTCATGTCGGACCGTTGCAGAGGACAGTTTATGGGGTCATGTCGGACCGTTGCAGAGGACAGTTTATGGGGTCATGTCGGACCGTTGCAGAGGACAGTTTATGGGGTCATGTCGGACCGTTGCAGAGGACAGTTTATGGGGTCATGTCGGACCGTTGCAGAGGACAGTTTATGGGGTCATGTCGGACCGTTGCAGAGGACAGTTTATGGGGTCATGTCGGACCGTTGCAGAGGACAGTTTATGGGGTCATGTCGGACCGTTGCAGAGGACAGTTTATGGGGTCATGTCGGACCGTTGCAGAGGACAGTTTATGGGGTCATGTCGGACCGTTGCAGAGGACAGTTTATGGGGTCATGTCGGACCGTTGCAGAGGACAGTTTATGGGGTCATGTCGGACCGTTGCAGAGGACAGTTTATGGGGTCATGTCGGACCGTTGCAGAGGACAGTTTATGGGGTCATGTCGGACCGTTGCAGAGGACAGTTTATGGGGTCATGTCGGACCGTTGCAGAGGACAGTTTATGGGGTCATGTCGGACCGTTGCAGAGGACAGTTTATGGGGTCATGTCGGACCGTTGCAGAGGACAGTTTATGGGGTCATGTCGGACCGTTGCAGAGGACAGTTTATGGGGTCATGTCGGACCGTTGCAGAGGACAGTTTATGGGGTCATGTCGGACCGTTGCAGAGGACAGTTTATGGGGTCATGTCGGACCGTTGCAGAGGACAGTTTATGGGGTCATGTCGGACCGTTGCAGAGGACAGTTTATGGGGTCATGTCGGACCGTTGCAGAGGACAGTTTATGGGGTCATGTCGGACCGTTGCAGAGGACAGTTTATGGGGTCATGTCGGACCGTTGCAGAGGACAGTTTATGGGGTCATGTCGGACCGTTGTTCCCTTTTTTTTTTTTTTGAAATTATTTATAAAGGGCTCAATTTTAAAAGTTCGCATTGGGCTAGGAATATCTCAGGGCCGCCCTTCTTTTGTTCCAGAAGCACACAAAAAATAATGGCAGTTATGTCTTAGGGTTATTTTAGAAATTGACTATTTTATTTAATTTTTTGACTTCTTATGAAAAAATGTACAAAATTAAAAGAAGAATTAATTTTTATGTAGTGATTTTTTAGTTTTTTAAATTTTTTTTAACCAATTGCCAAAATAAACCTTAGTCGACAAAGAAGACTATAAAAGAAGAGTGAGAGATAGTGAAAGGACCTTTTGGCAAAAAAATATATATATATATATGTTAATCTGTAGAGTAGGAATTTGCTTTTAGTTTCTTAAATGTATCTTTTGGTTGAGATGTAATTTAGAGATTCAACAATAAAGGTTCAATTTCTAGTTCATTTCCTTGAGTTTGCTTGAATTCTTTAGTTAGTTCCTGTTTCTTTGTTTTAAAGGGGTCCTCGAATTTGTCAAAGGCAATGGAACCTCAACAATTTCTTGATCTTTATTAAGTTTGTGTTAAAGCATGAATCATAGCCTAACAGAAATATTATTACTAATATAAATTGACACACTCAGCGGGACAAGAATAATTTGTCATAAATTTATTATTCTTAACTTTTGTTACAAATTAGCACACTACACTACAAACATTCATAACTTTTATTAAAAAGAAGTCAAAACTTTCTTACAATGTGGCCCTTTGTGAGGGTGCGCATCATAAATTTTCCCTTAATTCCTTTGCAATCAAGCAGACTCTAAGAATGTGTTTAAATTATAAATTTGTGTAAGAATTTAGAGCGGAAAATGAAAATAGAAGAGAAAAGTGATAAAAATTTAACTCATATTTTCACCACTTCACCCTTCTTATTTCCATCCCCTCCACAACTTTCTACTCAAATCATATATCCAAACACAACCTAAAAATAAATACCCTAGGAATAGTTACAATGGGTTACATTTTTCTATGGAATTCCACAAGTGAGAAATTGTTGGCACGACAAGCCACAGCTGGAACTGGGTTTTGGTCCTTTCCTTTCCTCCAGGGTTCATGTTCATCAAGCAAAGCTGAATTGCAGTTCACTTTTCACAGCAACACTAGTGTTGTATTCGGTTGAGAGATTTGAGTAGAAATTTAAAAAGAGAAATAAAAAAAGTAAGTGAAATGTGAATAAAACATACTTATATTTCATTTAATTTCACACACATTTTTCCTTTCTCTTTCCAAATCATTTTCCAAATCTCCAACCAAATATAGCGTTAGAAAATACTTTACAAACAAATAAATTTTATAATTTTTATGTAGTAATAAGACTTCAATATTTAAAACTTGATTTTTTAGAATAATATAATAAGAGTAATAACAGATTAGTTTACCGTACATAATTCAGTTTCAGTATTCTCATATGTACCGTTTGGTTGCAAGGAAAACAGAGGATATTGAAAGAAAATCAAATTTCAAATTCAAGATATCAAATGTGTAAAACCTAAGTTTCTAAGATTTTCTCATAGTTTTCTTTCTTAGCAAGCAAACGGAGCACAGTCAAGACACTTAGAAGGAAGATTAGATTTCTTAGTCGTGATGTTCAAGGATTTGACCGGCTTGAGCTCTGACGATGATCTGATAAACAGGTCGACGATTGAGCTGTTGGTTTGATCGTGGTAGCCTCAGGAGTGGAATGAAGTATCCAACAAAGCATATCGGAGTCAAGGATCGCATACGCCATCGCAGTGAATTGAGTATATGAAGCTCCATTTCCTTAACATGATTCCGATTGAATTGCAAGTTTCTTTCAGTCTGTTTAAAAAATTTAAAACCACAAAGCCATGTGCATGATCAAATTCATTGAAACAATAACACTAACAGATCATCAGAATCAATCAGACAAAGAATATAGCAGTTTCGATTACCAGAAATAGTTCGACATTGAAGGACCTAATCCTCATCTTCCAAGCAATTGTGAGGCAACAGATCACAAGAAGTATCATGTTTTCTTCTTCATTTGACAAGATAACTTCCTGGATCTCTTTTGGCTTCGTTACTTGATACAAATGAAATTCGTAAAAAAAGTAAGAGACGTGATCGATAAGTTTTCGTTGTAATGTTATATAATATTTTCCTCCATTTTCTCAGCACACAAACAGAATCGATCTATAATATTTGTGCGTATGAGTGTTGTAATGTTATATATATATATTTGTGTGTATGAATGTTGTTGAACGCATGTATTATTTTCATTGAGATTTGTGATTGTTGATCGAGTTTTAGAAGTTTTTCTTCTCAATTAGATATGTTGATTGATTTGTTTTGTTTTTGTTTGTTTTTTTTATTTTTTTTATTTTTGTTATTTTTTGATCTAATTTCATTTGATAGAACCAGAGTAAAATTTTACTCTGGTTCTATTGCTCTGTTTTTTGTTTCAGATAATGAGAATAAAATTTTACTCTGGTTCTATTGCTCTGTTTTTTGTTTCAGATAATGAGAATAAAATTTTACTCTAATATTCAAATGACAGTAAAATTTTTCTGTCAAGAGGTGGTCATTGCCAAACACTTCAGCCGCTACAAACACTGCCTTCTCTTTTTTACTTTTGTACAGAGTAACATTTTACTTTTAGCTTCAGAGTCTCACAGTTTACTCGTTTTTCAGAGTAAAATTTTACTTCTATACAGAATAAAATTTTACTTTCGTATAGAGTCTAACATTTTACTAATTTTTCAGAGTAAAATTTTATTTTTATACAGAGTAAAATTTACTTTTAGTTTCAGAGTGTAACATTTTACTCTGAAATACACAGTGAAAATAGCTTAATAGGAGAGCTGATAGATATGAGGGTAATATAGTAAAAGAAACAAATTTTAAAATATTAAAGGGTTTTCAAAGTACTTATATAATTCTTATCATTTTGAAAGACAAATTAGAAAGTGAGGGGGCTATCACCAAATCCCTCATTTTTCAAACTTGAAGGAACCGTATCCAGTGTCAGGAGTGTAAATTCGAAAATATAAATTTTTCAGACTTTGACGACCTGTACCTAATGTGACTTATTGCTATATAGTTGAGTAGCCATACTGTGTAGCAACCATCTAGTGGTAACCTCTGGAGCCGTAGCTCCTTACGGTCTAACTCCAGAGGTTACCCCTATACGGTTAGGCCATCTTTTCATTTAAGTCTCGTTTGGAAACATATTATTTTAATAATTTTTTAGTTAAAATATAAAGGTAAAAAATTAATACGTTTGTGATTACTTTTTGATTTTTTACGAAAATATATACAAAAAGTAAAGATAAAACAAAATTTTTGACTTTTTTGTATAATTTATTGATTTTTTAACTTTTTTAATAATTTTTTGATTTTTAAATTAAAAAGTAATTTTCTAAATGAGACCTTAATTTGACAAAAAATAAAAATAAAAAATATATTTTCTCGCATATCATATAACGAGAAAAAAGAAAGTTTATAGATAGATATTTTTGTAATCTATTAAAAATAAATTTATTTGGACATAAATTAGTTATCATTACCTCCACGACCATAACGAGTCCGGATTCTCGGCCGCCCTACCCGGCAGCCGTTTCCAGCAGCCCCCAAAACGACGTCATTTTGGGGGCAAATTTTCAACAAAAAAAAAACGCAGAGGAAGAGAGGGAGGAAGGAGAGGAAGAGGGAGGAAGGAGGAGGAGGAGGAAGGGAAGGGCCGGACTAGAGGGGGCCATAACCAGTGGGGGAGGAGGAGGAAGGGAAGGGCCGGACTAGAGGGGGCCATAACCAGTGGGGGAGGAGGAGGAAGGGAAGGGCCGGACTAGAGGGGGCCATAACCAGTGGGGGAGGCGGACGGCTGCGACGGCCGGCGGCGAGGCGACGAGCTGCGATGGCGAGCTCGCAGCCTCCTCCCTCCTCATTCCTCCCTCTTCTCCCTCTCCCCTCCCCTCTGGTTTCTGTTCGAAGAGAGAGAAAGAAAGAACGAAGAAGAAGAAAAGAAAAAAACAAAAAAACCCCAAAACGACGTCGTTTTGGGGGGCTGCCGGGTAGGGCGGCCGAGAATCCGGATACCGACCATAACACCACCTCCATGGCTATAGTCACCATCACTGTTACTACAATCAGTAGCGGAGGCATGTAGAGCCAGGGGTCACGTGTCGCGGGGTTTTGGGAATTTTTTTTCTTATAAACATATAGAAAATATTTTAAATAAAAATATTTATAAAAATATTATTTAAAGTGAAATGTCAATGACATTTTTTAAATTATAAGAACAATAATGGTTAATTTAATTGAAAATAAAAAGACTATGATAAGTCATATTTTTATCTATGAAAAATTCAATATAATGGTGATATCTATCATTATTGACATGCAAAGATAATTAATTTGAATGAAGGTATGAAATTTATTGGATTGCTAGTTACATTTGACATGTGGAGTTTACCCTCCATCTGTTTCTTTCCATTTATAACTAAAATGATCATTATATAAATTATAATCAAGCAACACATCTTCAATTATAAAAATAAAAATAAAAAATTACAATAGGTCATAACTAATATCAGAATGAGTCATAACTAACTATTACTTGATATATGGTCATAACCAAAATAACAACCACAAGAAGTTATAACTAAATTATATCTAACACTATAATGTGTTATAACTAAAGACTATGAAGATCATAATTGCGACATATGATAAACACTTTTTTTTGCGGTATGTTTTATAAAATTTATCTACTAAAATATATCATTTATATCTCAACTTATCTTTTTCTTTTTTTTTTTAATTTTTCAATGCACCTATAAAATAGTTACTCCCTAATATTTGTATAAAATTTAATCTCAAATCCTTTAATTTAAAATTCATATTTATCCAAATGAACTCTTAATATTTAAGTTTAGTAATATCTCATTGTTGTTAATTATGAAAAAAAAATTAATAATGTCATTAATTTATACCCTCCTTCACTAAATTTCTGACTACGACACTAACCACAATCATTGCCATATACAACCATCACTATTCCACCTTTGTGCCACCACCACCACTTCTACCTCGCCACAACCACCTCTACTTTTGCCTCAGCCCTACTCACATCAGTCTACTACCATTGATACAACTATTGGCCCATTGATAACACAATCAAACATGATAAAAAGTTTTTAATAGAAAATATTTTTGGTGTGTTTGGTTTGGTTTTAAGAGATAAATTTTCAAAAAAAATTTAGAGAGAGTTTAGAAATTTTTTTTTATTTGTTTGATTGTATATTTTAGAAATAATTAGAGTATGGGAGTGTGGAATGATTTGATATTTTGTTGTAGTTAACTAAATGTGTGTGAGAGATAAAAAGTAATTGACAGAAAAAGAGGAAAGAGAAAAAGTGATTAATTGATGTGTAGGAGAAATAAAATAATTTTGAAATTTTTTTTCCTGAAATTACTAAACTAAACAAAATTTTAAAAAAAATTTCTCAATAACTACTCTCTTAAAAACAAACCAAGCAAAGCCTTTGTGTTTTCAAATATTTTATATAAGAACAAATGAATAGTACATTATAATAATTGCAATGCTTTGTTTATTGAGGCAATATTTTCTATTGAAACAAACAATAACTCTTGTCACAATTAAACATTAATACCGATCAGATTACTTTCTTTTTTTTTTGTGTGTGTGTGTGTGTCTACTTTCCTTTGATAAATGCTACTATCCCAAATTTGTGAACCCTGAAATCTGTCCAGAAATAAGTGTGTAATGTAGCTAAAGGGTTGTGTCGTGGGTCACACCTATAATTAATCTCATCCACACCATTTGAATTTGAATAAATTATGAGTTTGTTTTTTATGGGTTTATTTATAGTATTGTTCTTTTTCTTTATTCTTTACCTCTTTTTTAAGTTGTTAATGGGTGTTCTTGAAATACGGTTACATGGTATTCTATGAGTATTGTAATTGATAAAGAAGATAAAATTTATAATTTTATATTAGATAATTAAGAAATATAAAAAAATATACATAATATATGATAATTAGTAAATAATATAAGAATAATGTTTGGTAGCTCGAGGATTTTGCTCCCCAAAAAAACCTAATGCCCAAAACGACGTCGTTTTGGGCATTAGGGGGATTCGGGGAGCAAAATCCTCGAGCTACCAAACATTATTCTTATATTATTTACTAATTATCATATATTATGTATATTTTTTTATATTTCTTAATTATCTAATATAAAATTATAAATTTTATCTTCTTTATCAATTACAATACTCATAGAATACCATGTAATCGTATTTCAAGAACACCCATTAACAACTTAAAAAAGAGGTAAAGAATAAAGAAAAAGAACAATACTATAAATAAACCCATAAAAAACAAACTCATAATTTATTCAAATTCAAATGGTGTGGATGAGATTAATTATAGGTGTGACCCACGACACAACCCTTTAGCTACATTACACACTTATTTCTGGACAGATTTCAGGGTTCACAAATTTGGGATAGTAGCATTTATCAAAGGAAAGTAGACACATACACACACACACAAAAAAAAAGAAAGTAATCTGATCGGTATTAATGTTTAATTGTGACAAGAGTATTTTCATAAGGGAAATTTAGCTATAAACCCCTTTTACCTTCCTTTCATTGTTAAAAGGACTAAGAAAAAAATTATACTTTCTAAACCCCCTCATAATTATAAAATATTGCATAAAGGACAAAATTTATTATTTAAATATTTTATAGGACTATTATACCCTCAACTTCTGCATATATAATCAGCTTTGTCATCAACTGTATCATAATCACCATAGTTGCATCTTCCAAGCTTTAGCAGAAGGTCGTCGACAAGCCGCCGCCATAGTAGCGTCTTCCAAGCTTCAGCAGAAGGTCCTCTCTTCATCTTCATAATCAGCAACGATGAGGCTTTGAGTATGTTGAAATTGAATGAGGATGTCGTTGGAGATTCGAAAGCTAGGGTTTCGGAGTAGATAGAGATTCGGAATGCAGTGGAGATGGCTCAATTGGAAGCGGAGAAGAAACATGATGAGGTTGTTGATGAGATGCTGGCGATGTTGAATGCGAAGGCTGAAGTTTCGTTTTACTTAGATTGCTTTGATAATATATGTCAAAGTTGTTTTATTTGCTGATACTCTGTTTAAATAGTAGTAAAATTTTACTCTAGTTTACTATAATAATATGTAATATGCCATTTATTTGGTAATGCTCTGTTTTAAATTAACAGTAAAGTTTTAGAGCAAAATTTTATTCTGAATCAAAGTAAATTTTATTATGATTCAAAGTAAATTTTTACTTTGGTTAAAAACATGTTTATTTTCTTAACGATATAAAAATTTACTATGAATCATAGTAAACTGTACTCTGATTCAGAGTACAATTTTACTCTGAATCAGAGTAAAGTTTACTATGATTCAAATTAAAATTTTACTCTTAAATTTTACTCTGGTTAAAAATATGTTGATTTGTTTAACGATATAAAATTTTACTTTGAACCATAATAAATTTTATTTTTAATCAGAGTAAATTTTACTCTGATTCAGAACTCACTCTGAATCAGAGTAATCAAAGTAAAGTTTATTTTAAAATAAACTGTGAGGATGGCTTAATAGGAGAGTTGATAGATATAAGAGTAATATAGAAAAAAAAAACAAGTTTTAAAATATTAGGGGGTTTTGAAAGTACTTATATAATTCTTGTCATTTTGAAAGACAAATTAGATAGTGAGGGGGCTATCACCAAATCCCCCTTTTCATGAATCTACATTTAATATAAATTAAAATTAATATATATTTTTTTTAGTTTTTAGCTTGTATTTTTATATTTTTAATAATTTTTAAAAATATTTTAATATATATATTTTTAATTTCTTAGATTCACCTAATCTTGATATACTAAAAATATAAAATTTGTATATAAATCTTAAAAAAAATCATTAAATATAAAAAAATATGAAAATATACTCTCTTTTTTTTGTATTTTATATTTTTTTTATACAAATATTATATTTTTTAAGTGTATCTAAGAATTCAAAAAAATTACTAAATATTAAAAAATATGAAAAATAAAAAAATTAATTTTCAAAAGCTGAGTTAAACCATAGAGGTCTTTTTTTTTTTTTTACAATTCTTTTCATAAAAAATAAAAAATTGCGTCACCTGTCTCAAAATATTAGTCTTTTTATTCCATTTTTCATTGTTCGAAAATATTAGTTTCCTTCAAAAATTAAGGACTAAAATATGTTTGGGATAAATTTTTTTTGGCTATTTTAGCCACAAAAAGATAAAATAAGCTAAAAAATCAATAAGATAAAATGTCACATTCAAATCATAATCATTTAATTTTTTCTCACACAAAAGTTAAAAAATCCAAAAAACTCATCCCAAATAAGATTTTTTAGCCCCGGTCTAAAATAGCCCAAAAAACAAAAAACAAATTAAATTAAAAAGTCAATCCACATCCCAAATGAAGGCAATATGAATTTATTATTTTGTTTTTTCTTTTAAATTCATTAACATTAAATTTTTTGAAATGTAATAATTGTACCATTAAAAGGTAGTTTTGGAAAGTTGATATTTTTGAAGGGTAATAATTGGAAAATTCTATTTCCACAACTCAAGACACACACTCAATGAAATATTAATTTAATAACAATTATATCTTAAATAAAAATGATTATAACAAGCATTCAATAACACCCATAATATTATATGAAAAAATTCTCTGTACACATTTTTTAAGAATAAAAAAATTTCAATATAGACCTTTTGAGCAATCAAAGCCAAGGTGAAGGCTCAGCAAATATTGGCAAAGGGTGTGAAAGCCTCCGATGATCTTTATAACATATGTGACTCTTATTTTCTATAAAACCCAGATGACTAAATCTCCAAATTGCAATCCGATTTAGATCTCGCTCTCATGCTCCTCGATTCCATTGCTTTTGGTACTTACTCAAAAACTTTTCAATTATGCGTATAATTATTATTATTAAGGAAAATAACATAATTATGTGTTTGTTATAATAAAACAATAAGACTATTTGAGAAGAGTACAATGAAATTTAAATTGGTTTGTTCTTTTTCTATTTTCACAGGTTTTTAAATTGTTATTCTCATTGGAGATTAATTTATTTCTATTAATGTTTAGAAGTGTTTATTTATTTTAGTTGTGTGCAATGAAGAAGTATACTATTTTGGATGATTTATAATGCTTTTCAATAGAGGTCTTTATGCAAGTTTTCAACGGAGGAAATTTCATTTCGGACCAAAGCCTTCTTAAAGGGCGTAGGTGAGTCAATGTGAAAGTAGGGTTAATCAAAAGTGAGTGGAAAGAGGGTTAGTAGTGTGTGTACAATGATTATAAGAGAATGGTGTAATTGTAACTTTAAGTGTGTGGTTTGAGAAAATTAATTGATAATCAAATTAATAGGCGTATATTGAGAAAATATGTGCCTTGAGCTAATTAAGTGTGTGGAAATAGAATTTCTTGTAATAATTGTACTATCAAAAGAATTGAATTCTCCAAAAGTGACTAATATTTTAGGATAAATTACAAATACATCCTGTGGGGATATATTTTTGAGTACCGACACGTGGCAAGGTGACGCCGATGTGTCAGCCGAAGTGCCACGTGTCAGGGTCATGACGCTAAGGTGATCTCGGTTAAGCCGAGGTTATCTCCGAAGATATCGGAGTCCGAGAAAAGCGGATAAGGGACAAAAGTCCTAGAATAAAGAGGAGACTTAGCCAAGATAAGGATAAAGCTCTTAGGGAGTTTATCTTTATCTCTGAAGAAGTCCAAAGTAAGTACTGAACAGGAATCCATAGAAATCAGGCTTCTATTGAGATTAGGATTGAGGTAACTATAAAAGAGAGGCACTCCCGCGGGTCTATGGTACGCAATTTTATGCTTTGAGCATTGAGTTTAGCATTATTGATTATCTTTGAGAGACATACTGATTTGATCGTCGGAGTGCCCCCGAGTGGTCGAACCACCGCCGGAATCTTCTCTTTCTGTTACAGGTTAGCCAGGTGTCATCTATTCTGCCAGTGTTCTCCAGCTGAATACTGAGTTGGGCAGTGTGATCGGAAAATCACTCACACAATTTGGCGCCATCTGTGGGAAAGAAAGGAGAATAGATGGCCAGTAACAGACAAAAAGAAAAGGTTGGGGATCACACTCCTACTGGGAGTGAGAGACCTATTGACCTTGATATCACAAGAGACGAATGCAATGCAGAAACTCGTGACCAGAATCACGGAGCGAAAGACGTCGGCCAGACTAGCGACGCACCAAAGAAACCTGATCAAAGCAGGTACTACAACGAGGACGACCTCCAGGTTTGGAAGGATAGGTGCCTACGGAGGGACGAAGAGGTAAAAGAGATGGAAAACAAATTGGCAGATCTGCAGTCGGTCGTCAATTTCATGATGCAAAATAACGTCATGCAGCCACCGTACCCGCTGCAGGACACACCGATTCCAGCGGCTAATGCCCAGAAGGGAGGGCAGAAAACAATCCCCATAGCCCCTCAGCACAACAGAAGCGAAAGACACTCTCACCAACCTTCTAGGGAGGTCGGACGAAGAGAATCAAGAAGAGAAGGATCACGGAGGACGAATCGCATAAAGGAGGCAGACCCCAAAGGACATCGACATGTTCAGGGGCAGGCACTGTGCTTCGACACAACTCATGGAGAAGGATCAAAAAGGGCTCACCATGAGGCCAAGAGTAGTATACCGAAAAGACTGAAGTCAAAAGATAGCCAAGCTCCTAGACGGAGCAAAGAAGACTTAAGAGATTACCTCAAGAGGAAGCAACAGAATGCCGAAGCCGAGGTAACCTCTCCAGATAAGCCGAGGACACCATTCTCGATGGAATTAGACAGATTTGAGGCACCAAAGCGATTCAGTATACCGAGGTTTCAAATATACGATGGTAAGTCAGACCCCAACTTCCACGTTGGACTGTATTTGAATTTAATGGCATTATATAGTGAGAACGTGCCGTTGCTCTGCAAAGTGTTCCCCTCATCCTTCGGGGAGATTGCATCAGATTGGTTCCACAAACTACCGAAGGGAAGCGTGAAGACTTGGGAAGGCCTGGCCGAGATGTTTGTGGCCAGATTTGTGACAAACAAGCTGCAACCATTAAGGGTGGACGCATTGATGGCTCTGAAGATCAGCAAGGATGAAGGCCTTGGGGCATATGCAAAAAGATACTACGAGGTATTCAATTGAATACCCGAATGTAATCAAGAGACGGCAGTCGTATCTTTCAAGAACGGCTTGAAAGACAACTGTCTACTATGAAAGTCTTTGGCAAAGACATTGCCAAAAAGTATGGAGGAGCTCATGGCGAGAATCGAGAAGTACGCCAGAGCCGAAGAAAACACGTCGAGAACCAGGGAGATAAAACAAGAGAAAGGAAATGGCTCGTCGAAGCGAAGCCGAGGTAACAATGGAATGAGCAGGCAAGAGGCAAAATTGAGAGCTACACAAGCAGTAACAACTGTGTTCCGAATCCCAATTCCCAAAGTCTTGGATCAAATTCGGAACCAACCCTATTTCAGAACGCCAGAGAGGACTCCAGGAGAGTTCGTGAGAAGAAACATTGGCAGACATTGCGCCTACCACAATGAAGACGGACATACAACTCAGGGTTGTAGAGCCCTGAAAACATATTTGGAAGACCTGGTGAGACAAGGACATCTGAGAGACCTTGTCGATGAGACCAGGACAAGGGAAGAACGAGCAAGATTGCCTCAGGCACCAGTAGCCCCACCTCCCCCAGCACAACAACTACAGGCAAGAGGACCTCGGATAATCAACGTAATCCACTCAAAGGTTAACGAAAATGAAATCCGAGGAGAGACCCAGAAGGTAAAATACCTACGACATGTCTACCAAGTCGGGAACAAAAGACATTAGGCAGAAGAGTACCAGGGACCAATTATAACCTTTACTGAAGCCGACCTAGAGATGGTCCAACATTCGCATAATGATGCCTTGGTAGTATCCCTCCAGGTTAAGGAGTGCCAAGTGAAGTGCAACCTGATTGACCAAGGCAGCTCTTATGACATCATATACGTCCGATGTTACAAGGAGCTCGACCTTCACCCAGATGATATGGAACAATCCAATGGCCCAATGGTTGGGTTCAATGGAACTCCGACATGGCTACTAGGAACAGTAATCTTGGAGATGCAGGCAGGCACCAGGAAGATCAAGACAGAATTCACCGTCATCGACACACCCTCCCCTTACAACATCATCTTGGGAAGGCCATGGTTGCATGCAATGGGGGTAGTTTCCTCAACATTATATAAACTATTACGATTCCCAACAGAGCTTGGGATAGAAGAAGTTAGAGGCGATCAGCTACAGGCGAAGAATTGCTCCATGGCAGCAATGAAATCTACCTGCAGCGTACGAGAGCCAGAGAAGGCAGAAATTGAAGATGAGGACGTGGAAATCCTAGAAGACGTCGGCAAGGAGCTAGCCGAGAAGAGTGAAGAGGCACTGAAGAAAATCTTTGTCCAAGATGGGGATGAAAAACGTTTCTTTCTTCTCGGCTCGGGCTTAGCCGAAGAAGAGGAAAAAGAGTTGAAAACTTTTTTGATAGCAAATATTGAGGTGTTCGCTTGGACACCTTACAAAATGCCTGGCATTGACCCCGAGGTCACTTGCCACAAACTGAACGTTGACAGGTTGGCCAAACCTGTAATTCAACGAGCCAGAAGACCGACATTGATGCACGTCGAAGCAGTAGAGGAAGAAGTAGATAGACTTCTAGAGGCCAGGGCCATTAGAGAAGTACACTACCCAATATGGCTATCCAAGACAGTGGTAGTGAAGAAGAAAAACGATAAATGGAGGGTCTGCGTAGACTTTACCAGCCTCAATAAAGCTTGTCCCAAATACAGCTTTCCTCTACCCAAGATTGACCAACTAGTAGATGCCACTTCAGGGCATGGAAGAATGAGCTTCCTAGATGCCTACAGAGGGTACCACCAGATAGCTATGTACCCTCCAGACGAAGAGAAGACAACGTTCATCACCCCAAAAGGCCTGTACTGTTACAAAGTAATGCCTTTCGGATTGAAAAATGTAGGAGCAACTTACCAAAGACTGGTAACCAAAATGTTCAAATACCTGATCGGCCGAACAGTGAAAGTCTACATCGACAACATGGTCGTTAAGACCGAGGAGCCCAAAGGTCATCTCGCCGATCTAAAAGCAGTCTTTGAAATCCTTAAAACATATCGGCTCCGACTCAATGCATCGAAGTGTGCATTTGGAGTTTGATCTGATAAGTTTTTAGGATACTTGGTGACTAGAAGGGGCATCGAGGCCAGCCCAGATCAAATCAAGGCCATCCTAAGTTGAAGAGCCCGACGTCGGCAAAACAGGTGCAGATGCTAACTGGAAGGGCCGCAGCCCTAAACAGATTCATCAGCAGAAGCTCAGATAAGTGCAGACCTTTCTTCAACTTGGTAAAGAAAGCCACAGACTTCTTGTGGACAGAAGAATGCGAAGCCGCTTTGGCCGACCTGAAGAAGTACTTGACCACAGCTCCAGTTCTTTCAAATCCAAAACCTGGAGAGGAGCTGTTTCTGTACTTAGCCGTTTCAGAACATGCGATAAGTGCAGTACTAATCCGAGAAAAGAAAGGGGAACAAAGAGCTATTTACTATGTAAGCAAAACCCTAGCCGATGCAGAAATGAGGTATCTGCCCTTAGAGAAATTGGCACTAGCTTTAGTAATGGCTTCAAATAAGTTGAACCATTACTTCCAGGCCCATAAAATTGTAGTGCTAACAGAGTACCCCTTGAGGTCCTTACTGCAGCAAGGAAACGTGACAGGAAGAATAGCCAAGTGGGCAGTCACCCTAGGCCAGTATGACCTGGAGTACAGGCCAAGGACAGCAATCAAAGGCCAGGTTCTGGCCGACTTCATGCCTGAGTTCACACCAGAATCCATCGAACATCGGGCTCCGTTGAGCCAGGATAAGCGATACCCAACCAAGCAAAGAGAAGCACAGCCAAAGGCAAAAGAACAAAGGAAAGAGGACAAACTCAGACCCTGCAGCATTTACATCGGCGACTCCTTTCGACTGTTTGTTAATGGGAGTTCAAATCGACAAGGAGCGGGGGCAGCAGTAGTATTAATATCCCCAGATGGGCAGGTACTAGAACAGTCAATTCGTTTAGGGTTTAAGGCCTCAAACAATGAAGCAGAGTATGAAGCACTCATTGCAGGACTGAAGTTAGCAGCAATAGTGCAAGCAGATGAGGTAATAGTTTTTTGTGATTCACAACTGATAGTTAACCAGACAACAGGCGAGTTTGCAGCCTGAGATGAATGAATGTCGGCCTACGCAAAGGAAGTCATCAGACTGTCAACTTTATTTCAGAACTACCGACTACTTCAGGTAAGCTGAGATGATAATAGCCACGCCGATGCGTTGGCTAACCTAGCTAGTGCAGTACAACCTGGAAAAGCAAGAACAATAATGATTGACTATCTGTCGGGCCCGAGCATTGAACCAGTAACCATAGAGCATGAAACAATGTGCATAGACATGGGACCAAGCTGGATGGACGCAATTGTTGCATTCCTAAAATAAGGAAAGTTGCCAGATGACCGCAAGGAGGCACACAAGATCAGATTGAAGTCGGCAAGATTCAGTCTGACAGCGGAAGGACACCTCTACAGAAGATCCTTCACTGGACCCCTTTTAAGGTGCGTACACCCTTTGTAGGTTGAAGATTTTTTATATGAAATCGATGAAGGAATTTGTGGAAGCCACGCTGGGGACAGATCAATAGCTCACAGGGCCATTACCTAGGGGTATTGGTGCCCTTACATGCAAAAAAGATGCAGAAGCCTATGTGAAGAAGTGTGAACAATGCCAAAGGTTTGCACCTTTGATACACCAGCCAGTTGCTGACCTGAACCCTGTATCCAGTCCTCGGCCATTTGCCCAATGGGGCATGGATCTCTTTGGGCAATTACCCCAAGCAACTGGACAAAGAAAGTACTTGCTAGTAGCAACAGATTACTTCACAAAATGGATAGAAGCAGAACCTCTTGCCAAGATCCGAGATGTGAATGTCAAGAACTTCATATGGAGAAACATCATCACCAGATTTGGGATTCCGAGAGCAATTGTTGCAGACAATGGAACTCAATTTGACAGCAAGTTAATCAAGAACTTCTGTGCAAAGTCCAAGATCAAGAACTACTTTTCAACCCCAAGCTTTCCACAAAGTAATGGACAAGCAGAAGCATCCAACAAAGTAATTTTGGATGAAATAAAGAAGAGACTGCAGGCAGCAAAAGGCAAGTGGGTAGACGAATTGCCCAATGTACTCTGGGCATATCGGACTACGCCGAGAAGATCAACAGGAAAATCCCTCTTCGCCATGGCTTATAGCATAGAAACAGTCATTCCGCTGGAGATCGACATCCCAGGAATCAAAACCCAGGGAGTAGAAAACGGGACTAATGATGCACTCTTAGCCCGAGATCTGGATCTTTTAGAAAAAATAAGAGAGAAAGCTGCTGTTAAGACCCGAACTCGCCCCCATGGGTTAAGGACGTAACCGGCCAGTAATCCTAAGATTACCTACGGCCTCAAACCAAAACAGACTTAAGACATCAGAGTAAAGGGGGCCAAAAGGGAAGCAAAATTTAAAATTTTGTCCATAGAGCTGTGCTTACATGGCACATCAGAACAAACCATACATATGTACGTTAATAACTCACAACAGAAACATAGTGACATAGGTTCTGTACAGACAGGATCATCCAAAACCAAGTCAACCCATATAAAAACTATAAGCAGACATATACAAAACTTCGCCAACCTGACAAAATGTAAATACAGAACAAAAGGGCGAAGACGGGTCTCGTGCGTGAGACACAAGGGCTGACTTTCTCAAAACCTTAGTTGTTCCATACAGACTTCACTGAGGCTGGGTCTGGACTTCTCTTGGCTCACCTACAAATACATGAATGAGCGTGAGCGATAGCCCAGTGAATAATATCAAATAAAGAAAATGCATTGGAACAATGTACATCAAACGGCCTTGGGCCCAATTTACATTTTAACTAGTATATACATACATAGACACAGGTAAGTTAAGCAACTGAGGTTCCAAACACATCATACGGCCTCGGGCCCAATTCATTCATTTCATTGTCAAACTATTACTCGTGTCAAACTGTCACGACCCCAAACCGCCCCTACTAGTTTGGTGCTGTGATGGCCAGTAATCCGTAATTACCGAAGGCCAACTTTCAAAAGTTTAACACAATCAGAGTATAGATATAAAGGGCTCACAAATGCGGAAGTAATGAATCAAAATACAAGTGGTCCATAAGAGCTGTGCATAGATCAAATGTAATGGCATGCATCTTTACAACTGGAATATAACAAAGTAAAATACTTATTACATCTTGATCAAAAGGCTTCTCGAGTCGACATATACAAAATACAGCGAATACAAGCCGAGAAGCATGATTTTCAAGATTCGCCGACATAGGCGAATGACATCGCCGACGTGACTACAAAACAAAGCCGACATAATCATGGATCCAAAACAAGCTTTCAAAAACACATTCTAGGCGTCGCCGACGTCATACATTCGTGTCAAAACGGCCTTCGGCCCACTCATTCATTTCAAAACGACCTTAGGTTCATTTATTTCTATCAAAACGACCTTAGGTCCATTTATTCATATCGAAACGACCTTCGGTTCATTCATTCGTTCATTTCAGACTTTTGTCCCCAATCCCAATTAGCAACTCATAAAGCTTATAAGGGAATAAACAGTTGGACATTGCTAAGCTTTCAAATATCGATATTACTCACAGTGATCGGCTTGTGGATTTGCCCTGGAGCTTGACCCTACACATTTCATGAACACAAAAGGGTCACTAACAATTCAATCCGTTCCTTAATTCACATATTCCTCTTTAGGCTTTGTTCTTATCTCATTAATTCATTTACAATGCTTAACATATGCCTAAGAGTGCTTACAAGTGAAAGGAAACAGAAAATAAATCACAGAATGCATTAACAAAATTTCAGAAAACAGGGTCCCCGCTCGAGCGTCAACTTCCCCGCTCGAGCGGACCCTTAAGGCCTGCAAAAGTACTGGTTGCATGAAAAATACGCTCGGGCGTGGAATAGAGCACTTGAGCGGAAGGCCCGTCTACAAAAACTCCCCGCTCGAGCGTGAGATATCCCGCTCGAGCGGACATCCAACTCTGCAAAAAGTGCTGGGAGCACGATTTATCCGCTCGAGCGTCCCTTCCCCCGCTCGAGCGGAAGTCAAAATTCTGGAAATCCCAGGTTGTGTTCTTGAGCTCCAAATCGATTTTCCAGCTACATTACTTGCATGCAATGGCTCAAATCTCAAATATAATCATACTAACATGGCAACAATGCAAGATTATAACATTATGAAGCTCAATCTCTTGATTTATCTACATGCATGTCCCAAAATATGTCAAACCCAACACCAACATAGCAAACTCATGCATTCAAACTCATATCTTCTCAAATTGTACATGCATGTGATGAATTAGCCACATTCTCAACTTAGATAACACAAATGGTGATCAAAACATGAGTTTCCTTTAACATTTCACATGGATTATACACATTTGTGTTCAAACATGCAATTTCAAAGTAAGTCTTTACATGCATGCACATATTAAGCTTCAATTCAACAAATCCAACACAAGTTCATTTCAATCTCACTCTTGATCACCAAATTAGCTTGAACACACAAAATAACAAATTATACTCCAAGAATTACTCACCTAGAAGCTTTGTCTCCTAAGCTCTAGTCAATTCTTGAGCTAAATCTCCAAGATTCCCAAGCTTTAGGCCAAATTTGCACAATTCTCTCCTCCCTCACTCTCACAGCCGGCCTTGCCTCTCTCTAGAGAGTTGATCAACCCAAAGTGTTAAAAAGATGAGAAATTGAAGTGTAATGGCCCTTATGTATAAGCCCACTAATCAAGTTTAACAATAATAAATAATATGACACTAATTCATTAATTAAATCAATCATAGCTCCCCGCTCGAGCGTCAACTTCCCCGCTCGAGCGGGAACCATGTCTGCAGAAAATGCTGGGAGCTCGATTTCTCCGCTCGAGCGTCAGGTTCCCCGCTCGAGCGGACATCAAAATTCTGGGTTTTCCAGATTGTGTTCTTGAGCTCCCTTCAACATTCAAACCGTCATTCCATGCTTTTGGTGGCTCCAATACAAACACATAATGTACTAACATGGTATACACACCAAAACACATCTTCATGGAGCCCAATTTCATAAATCAAATACATGCATGGCTCAATTTAATTCAAGCTCAATTCTATCATACACATTCATGCATTCAAAGCTCCTATCTTTAATTATTCAAACATGCATGCTAATCTTGACTTCATTTCCATTCCAAATAATGCAAATGGTGTTCATTCTCATGGAGCTCAACAAAAACATGCTTGCATGTATGATTCAACATTTACCTTTCCATATTCAACTTAATACATGCTTGATTATGCAAAATCATGGTGATCCTACACATGCATGTGCACATTAGCTTCAAATTCATCAATTGTAGCACAACTCTTGTTCTTGATCACCAATTAGTCTTTAATTCACAAAATTACAAGTTCAATCTCATGAATTTACTCACCTAGGAGTTTAATCTTCCAAACCCTAGTCAATTCTTGGACTTAATCTTCAAGCTTCCCAAGCCTTGAGCCAAAACCACACAACTCTCTCCCTTCTCTCTCTAAGGCCGACCCCCTCTCTCTCTCTCTCTCTATTCTTGAGTTCAAAATCAGCCAAAGTGTTAAAAAGATGAGGAATTGAAGTGTAATGGCCCTTATGTATAAGCCCACTAATCAAGTTTAACAATAATAAATAATATGACACTAATTCATTAATTAATCAATGTAACCTGGCTTGAATCAGTTTTTCAATTAAATTTCACTGTAGGCTCTAGAAATTATGTCAATCACAATGGCGTAATCAATTTTGGGTTATGTGGCCGATAAGGCCTCTAATTTAATTTCTGAAGCGGTAAAATCAAACAGATGTTCCTACGGTGAACAGATAGAAATTCAAAACCACATATTTTCACATAATGGCATACAAAACCATAACAAACACATAATCGTATACACATTAAGGACCAATTAGCATAATACGGAACAGGGGTATCACAGCTACAATCCAGCTTGCAGCATACTAGTAGCAACTTGCAAAAGCTTATAACAAGAAGGTCAATCCAATAGAGTTTCAAGTCGGCGACCTAGTCCTGAGGAAAGTCGTCAGCAATAAGAAGGATCCCAAAGAGGGCAAGCTTGGCCCAAATTAGGAATAACCCTACAGAATCATCTCGGTACTGGGTAATGGGGCATATCGGCTTGAAGATAATGAGGGCAAAGAGTTGCCAAGACCTTGGAACACTTGTAATTTGAAATTTTTCTATCATTAGAATTTCTTTGTTCCTTTGCCATTTGCCAAAGTAAATAAATAAAGATTCAGTTCTCTTTTTAAGATACTTGACATTGTCTCTAGAATACATGCATAATGAGAACCCCAAGTGGAACTCAGATTCACATTAGGGGGCATAAAGAAGAAGAATATGTTTAACACTTGTTGAAATTTGTGGACAATTTACAAGTTAAGTTAAACCGAAATCATTGTTTAACACTTGTTGAAATTTGTGGACAATTTACAAGTTAAGTTAAACCGAAATCATTTGTTTAACACTTATTGAAATTTGTGGACAATTTACAAGTTAAGTTAAACCGAAATCATTGTTTAACACTTGTTGAAATTTGTGGACAATTTACAAGTTGAAGTTAAACCAAAGCCATTATTTAACACTTGTTGAAATTTGTGGACAATTTACAAGTTAAGTTAAACTGAAATCATTTGTTTAACACTTGTTGAAATTTGTGGACAATTTACAAGTTGAAGTTAAACCGAAATCATTGTTTAACACTTGTTGAAATTTGTGGACAATTTACAAGTTGAAGTTAAACCGAAGTCATTGTTTAACACTTGTTGAAATTTGTGGATAATTTACAAGTTAAGTTAAATCGAAATTATTGTTTAACACTTGTTAAAATTTGTGGACAATTTACAAGTTGAAGTTAAATCGAAGTCATTGTTTAACACTTGTTAAAATTTGTGGACAATTTACAAGTTAAGAAGACACATAGAATATTCTAAGTATAGAATCATACAAAAGCAGTCAAAAGAAGACAGTGGTACATGCAAAAGTTGTGTTAGCATTCAACAAAGAGAAAGAACATCGGCCATATGGAGGGCTTACATTGTTTCAAAAACAAAGAAAGAACAAAGTACAAAAGAAAAGACATGGAAATTAAGACTCCTCAGCATCGGTAACAGGCTCTGTTTGGACCTCGGAAGGCTGTTAAGAAGCCACCTCGGCCGCCTTTTCTACCGCAAGCTCGGCATCAATTTCTTGCAAAGTTTCCTTAAGACTCTTCTCGGCAATGGAGACATCGGCTGATGTCTTCTCGGAAGTAGCATTTTTGCTAACTTCCTCATCCTCCTCATCTTGAGTCAAGTCGAGGACTTGCTCATTATGAGGAGGAGACTTGGCCTCAACAGCATCTTTGGACTTCCTTACCAAAACTTCCTCCTCGGCCTCATCCTCAGAATCAGATTCATCACCAGATTGAGCAGGAGTTGTAGTTGGGGCTGGAGGGAATGGAAGAGGAATGAGGTCGGCATTTCTGAAGGGCGAGTCCTTGGGGACGTTAAGCTTCTTTAGAAGAGACATCCAACCAAGGGTGAAACCCTTGTTGCATGCCTATTTCACTTGAAGTTCATAAGTTTCCGTGACATCGGCCATGCCTTGAGCGTATGCCTTTTCGTCGGCGTCCTTAATTTCAGCCTCTTTGGTGGCCAAGGCTTCTTGAAGCTCTTTTTCTGCTTGGGCCATCTTCTCCTCGGCGTCTTTTCTTTGGGCCTCAAAGACCTTCCTGATGGCTTCGGCATATTTAGCCTTTTCTTCGGCATCAATTTAGGCTTTGACAACGGCCTTAGCTTGGTCTTCCAGCTTCTTCATTTTTGACTGTAAGCCTTTATTGGTCTTTTGAAGAGAAGAGAACTCCTTCTTCATCTCGGCCAACTTTTCCCCGTTTTCAAAAGACTGAATTGAAAAGGAATGAGCATGCTGAATGGCCTGAAAGTAAACAAAACAAAAGTTATTAGAAAATTTCTAAGTATGAAAAAGAAGGAAAAAAGTGCTAGATGAAAGACACTTACTTGGACAGAGCGCTGAAGCATCAAGGCATAGTTCTCGTATTCGCTGAACCCGGCATTTCGCTCTAGATCGCCTGGTAGAAGTAGAGCAGTACTGAGCGTAACGCCGACATTGATATCCTCGGCACTATCATTGGCCATGACTGGCTTATCTTCCAAGGTTATTTCAGAGGCCCAAGGGGCAGCAAGCTTCTTAGACCCCGAGGTCGTTACAGAAGATGATCTCGGCTTCTTCCATTTTGGCGATTCGGATGGTTGGACCTCAGAGCGCCTCTTCCCAGCAGAGGGTTGAGATTTGTCACTCTCAGCCAACTTGGATATTGGCAAAGCATTCTCAGTCTCAACTTGAGTAACTTTAGCCTTTGGCTGAGTTTTTTTTATTCTTTTCGGCGTCAGTGGAGGAAGGGTTTGAGTTGGTTGTGCATCAACATCAGAAGGGATGCTGGCCAAGAGATCTTTTGCAATTGGTTTTGGGCAACCCATCTCGGCAATAGAAACTGTTTGGCGTCGACGGCGGCGTTGGGATATTGGAATCAAGTATGGAGCTAAAGTTGACGGTTGCTCAGCTGGATTAGAGGTTGACTCCTGGTCTGTCCGAGATGTGGATGCGGTCTGTGGCATTGTGGCAGAGGGTGGAGAAAGGCTTTTCTTCTTCCTCCTAGGAACGTCGTGCAAAGCTGACTTGTACGTTGGAATAAAATTGAGAAGCAGAGGCGCCGTTCGTTTATGAGCTGGCAGGTCCAAGAGTCTCTTCAAATCCTTGCTGGGAACGAAGGATTGACGAAAGTTCTTTGGTGGCTTAGGAACAGCTGCAAGAAAAGCAAACACTAAGAAATAGATAAAGTACACAAGACTTTAAAAAACAAGTAGGTATGAATGCAGGGCTCTTACCATTGCCCTCTACAAAGACTGATCGAATGAAAGGGAAAAGATGGAGATCTTCATCTGGGGCGAACTCTCAGTTCCCCGAAGTAATGAAATAATCATCCCCAGCTCCCTCGTTGGAGTCAGGGAGGTCAGGGACAATTTTGTATTCAGTGGACCTCGGCTTAAGGTAGTAAACATAGTCGGTGTCTTTTTTGAGGCTACACATAGTGTAGCAATACTGGATATCGGCTAATGTGATCCTAGCGTTCTCTTGTTTTGCTAAGGCTATGATACCATTGATGGTTCGATAGGAGTTGATGGAAAGTCGCATTAGGTTCAACTTATAATAATGAAGAATTTCACGAAAAAGGATGTTGAGTGGGAGCCGAAGTCCACACTCAATGAAGGCTATCACAAGGAAGGGCATGAAATGATCAGTAGGCATGATGGAGTCATTATCCCCAGCCAACCTCAAATGGACGTCGGCTGGGATTTCAAACTCTTGTCTAAAGAATTCTAGTTTAGATGGGGTGTTTACTCTATGTTTCCACATGCCCATGATGTTGGCTTAAATGGAGATATCAGATTTCAGGAAGAAGTATTTTTGGAAGGTTTAAAGGACCTCGGCTAAAAACCTAAAAGTACACTTTGATAAAGGTTTGTATGGATCTAAAGGCAGTTCGTTTCAGTTTTTTCCTAAATTATAGGTTCTACAGACAAATCCCAAAACCTAAGTCTACGGAATCGAAGACTGAAGGAACGAATCTGGAAAAGACACAAAAAACAGAGATAAAAACGAGTTTCAGAATCAAGAACAGAGATGGTCTATCAAGAGCATAAAGAATACACGAAGTATAGGGCCAAGAACAGTGGCAAAAATACAGGGAAGTAGTGAAACAATACGTATGTTCAAGACATGGACAAGGGCAAAATCACACACTCAAATATATGATTCACAGGTCGAAATAATGGCAACAAGTTCAAGAAAAAATTAAGAAACTGGAATAGGAAGGAATAAGTGTATTACCAGAGGAAGAACGAAGCCGGTGTTGAATATTTTCGAGGTCAGACGACGGCGGCGGACGGGAGAATCAGCATGAACTTAGTAGAAGAAAATGAACGACGGTGGTTGCAGAGTTTTGGAAGCTTGAGCAATGGAGGATTTCGAAGGGTAAAACAAGAAAGAGAGAGAAAAAGCTTCAGACGAGAAAGAGTAAAGTGAAAAGACGGGGAAAAAAAATGATTAAATTTGAAACGGCGGCAAAAAGGAAATCAATGACTCCAGAAAAACGAATCTGTCAGGCGGCGCATACAGGTGCAAAAACGATCCACAGGCGCGTCCGGAGTACGATCCAGTAAGAAGAAGACGCGTGGCTAAAACAGTTGAGTTGTTTGTGCACGACAGCTCACAAACAAATAAGGGCACTTAGAAGTCTTGTTTTTTAAAGAAGGCATGTTAGCCCTTTAAATGATGATCTCGGCTAGAAGCCGTTAAGCCAACGAACTGAAAGGAAGCACAGATATAGGTTCCATCACCTCAGAATGTCGAGGTAATAGAACCTAGGAGCAGTTGTGGGGATATACTTTTGAGTACCGACACGTGGCAAGGTGACGCCGACATGTTAGCCGGGGTGCCACGTGTCAGGGTCATGATGCCGAGGTGATCTCGGTTAAGCCGACGTTATCTCCGAAGATATCGGAGTCCGAGAAAAGCGGATAAGGGACAAGAGTCCTAGAATAAAGAGGAGACTTAGCCAATATAAGGATAAAACTCTTAGAGAGTTTATCTTTATCTCTTGTGAAATCCAAAGTAAGTACTGAATGGGAGTCCATAGAAGTCAGGCTTCTAGTAGGATTAAGATTGAGTTGGCTATAAAAGAGAGGCACCCCCGTGGGTCTAAGGTACGCAATTTTATGCTTTGAGCAGTGAGTTTAGCACTTGATTATCTTTGAGAGATATACTAACTTGATCGTCGGAGTGCCCTGGGGTGGAAGAGCCACCGCCGGAGTCTTTTCTTTCTGTTACAGGTTAACTGAAACCATCTATTCTACCAATACTCTCCAGCTGAATACTAAATTAGCAGTGTGGTCAGAAAATTACTCACACAAAAACAAAAAACAATATAAACATAAGAAAGAAAGCCCAAATATAAACCACCTACCGGGTCACGGTACATAGGATACACAGGAATTTCTTCGCGGTTTAGGAACATGGCTTCTGCAACTACAGGTCCTATTAGGCACAACATCAGATTGATTAGAACTAAACAAGGAAAACAAAACAGGAGAAACTATGTTTTACCTTTTAATCTATAAATAACTAGCATTGATTTAAGAGGTCAATTTGTGCTCTCAACATTCAAAATTAAGTCATAAATAAGAAACAGAAGTACCGGGCTTGACGACGTGGCGATTGGTGAGAATAATCCCGCGCTGCTTATCAACGACAAAGCCCGTGGCGTGGCTGGCACCGGCAGATTCGGTGTCGAAAGCCCGACAAGCGGTGGTCCGAAGCACGACCACCGCCGGAACCACCTTATCAAGCGCCTTCCGCCAGTCATCGGCGGTGGCAAGATTATCTCTGATCGGCGGATCAACCTCCACCATGCACAGCTCCTCCTTCATACTCGACTCCTCCGATCCCAACCTCTACAGATGATCAGCCATACCTTAGTACCCCTCTCTCTGTAAATCACAGACCGAAACCCTAACTGAGAAAAAAATCGAGAATTGGAGTGGAATAGTGAGGGAGTGGTTTTGGGTTTTAGAAGACAGGAGGGATGAATGAGAATTACATGTAGAGAGGGAGAGACAAATTTGACGGAGTTGAGATGCAGTGTGAGTTGGGTTGGGTGCTGACAAGACCACTCACACTCGTAGAAAAATGTTTTAGAGCTCTAAAAAAAGAGCTCTAAAATAGCATTAATTTGTCTTCTTCCTCTTTTTGTTTTGTCTTTTTCCTCTTTTTTTTTGGGAAGTGTGCCAGCTCAGTAGAGCTACTGTTACAGCAGCTCTACTGAAGCTCTCTAACAAAGCTGATGTATACAAAGTATATAAACTTGTATGGATAAATTGATTTATATCTAAAATATAACTAAGTAATAAATGAATACATATTCAGTTGAAAAATTTAAATGATAAATAAGGAATTTTACAAATATAAACATTAATTTATAACTAGATTGTTGAGACCACAATCTTATCTTAAGGAATAAATAGAGGAAATATCATTTTGCCCCCCAAACTTTCATGCGTTTTTCAATTTGACCCCCAGATTTCGATTAATATCAATTTTACAACCAAACTTTCAGAATTTTGATCAATTTGGCCCCTATCATCACATTTTGTTATTGGACGGAATGTGCTGACATGGTACCAATGTTCATTTGAAATTTTATTTTACCCCTCAAACTATACCTTAAAAATTAATTTGCCTCCCAAATTAAAAATCAATATTTATCTCCCAAACTATACTTTAAAAATCAATTTGCCCCCACGTCAGCATATTTTGTCCAATTGTAAACAGAATGTGACGGCATGGGTCAAATTGATTAAAATTTCAAAAACTTGAGTGTAAAATTGATATTAATCAAAGTCTAGGGGTCAATTGAAAAACGCATGAAAATTTGGGGGCAAAATGATATTTCCTCTATTTTAAAAATGAATTTGAAATGAAAGATCTTGGCAAAATGAAATTTAGTCTCAACCTACAAATCGAACACTTGCCAAATGGGAATCTAGTACATCAATCAACATATGCAGAAAAAGTCTTGAAGAACTTTTATATGAATAAAACTCATTCTTTGAGTACTTCTATGATTGTTCGATCACTTGATATAAAGAAAGATTCTCTTCTATTTATTCAAAATAATGAAGAACTCCTTGGTCCTGAAGTACCATATCTTAGTGCAATTGGTGCTCTTATGTATCTTGCAAATTGTACCAACCTAATCTTGCATTTGCTGTCAACTTACTAGCAATATATAGTTCTGCACCAACCTAAAGACATTGGAACGGAGTGAAGTAGATATTACGTTATCTTCGCAGAACAATAAGTATGCATTTATTTTATTCAAATAAACCAAGGCCACAACGAATTGGATATGCAGATGCTAGATATCTTGGCGATCAGTAAAACAAATATTGACTACTACTTTAAGTTACTCAAAGATACTTG